>JAPTHN010000295.1:0-168056 GCA_026936325.1 Platynereis dumerilii
TGGGACAGTGCAGAGGGGGTTATTTCTTCACTTCACACTATTGCTACATCGACTACGCTACACCGACTCCAGATCCACCCCGATTCTGACTGACACGCTTCAACATTCTAGGCAATAACGTCTTAATGGTTTAAGTGATTTTGAAAAGGATAACAGTTCTGTAAACTAGAGAATATTTCCTTTCTTCTGATGTCAAATTTGTTGAAATAACTTAAGTAGAAGTGGTAGAAAAGTTCTATTGAATATTTTGTTTTGAAATTTATTGGGACAAATCTACCATTTTAGCAGACCAGTTCATGACGCATGACCAATTTAGCCAATTCATTTTGCTCACCATATTGAGCCAAGCCGGACGCGATCAGTGCAAATGGCCTGTTGAATCCTGATGTTTCCAGTTCTCCTCAATGCTGAAGTACTTGGGGGGCATTTCCATGCAGTTCCCGTGATGGGCGCATTTAACTACATCCTGAAAAAGTAACACAAAATGATTAGCCATAGTGTTCTCACATAGACATTCTATCCAAATCCAATAATGAGTGTTAACAGTTTTTAAAATGTAAGAATGAGAGGAAAACTCGAGGAAAATTTTTTAAGTTATTAGAAATGGTTTAAAAAGACTGTCTACTGACAGATTTCAGTCATGAATAATAATCATGCTCTTACTACAAACTTATATGAATGCTATTCTTTATGCACTAAATGGTCTGTCTTTGATCAACTAAATATGAACAAATATTTAAGGCAGGGCTCCCAGCGGCCCTGTATTTCCTATAAATTCCTATATTTCCCTATATATTTTTGCTCCCTATATTTCCCTATATTTTGAAGCATTTTTGCCGAAAATCCCTATAAAACACTATATTATGTGAAAATTATGGTTACTGTTTAGCATTTCTTATGGTTCCAAGCATTTTTTATTTAAATAAAATTTCCGGATGCCAGCTTATTCCTTGGGTGAACAAGCCGGCATATCTTTTCTCAACATTGCTTAAGTTGCGTTCATAGTCTCTTGATATGCCGATCGAACTCTTGGCCGGTTAATTTAATATTAATTTGACATAAGTTTGAAGCCGTAAAGCCCTTTATTTACCCTATGTTTTTGTCGCTAAAGCCACATAAAGCCCTATATATTTCATTGAAAATTTCCTATAAAATCCCTATATATTTTGACGGGGCCGCTGGGAGGCCTGTTAAGGTTTGTTGATATTTAAACTTTACTGTGTTCTCATGGAGTTATAATCTTCTTCTCACAATTAAAATAAAATGATAAGATCCGGGAATTATCTCAAGTTATACTCAATGTCTCACTTTCAAATTTTACATGTACTTTCCCTGGCTACTCAAGGCATAGGTCTCCCATATTGGGCCCTATCAGACTTCTCTAAATGCTCCAATTAATTATGATTAGTTTTAAGCTAATTCATATACAACATACAGCAGGGCATCTCCAAGTTCTCTACCAGTTGCTCCCTAGCTTCTATCTATCCACCTATCTATCTATCTATCCACCTGTTCCATTGTATTCTATTCTGTTCCCTCCAATCTACGGTAAACTTACTATCAATTAAATTTGCTTAATTCTAAAAAAAATTATCTGTTGGAGGGACATAATATCATTAAAACATATCAGTTGATGGTTTTTAAAGAAAAGTTAATTTCACATCAAATCGGTGGACCTGAAATATATACAAATGATTGATATTGTTTAAAACTTACTCTAAGAACAAATGGCAGGTTGCCTGTTCTCAGCAATAGTCACAGCTTACGTCTGGGTGGAGAACTTCCAACTGCCAATGATTTCTGAAAATCATCACTTCAACTGTAGATTCATCTGTTCTTGCTGGTGTTGACAAGCTTTCGCAGCTCTCCTCCCACAAAAGGGGTTCGCTTGCTTGCAGCAAGCACCTCGAAAAACTGAAAATTAGCAATACACACTAAATTGATGATTTTCTAGGGAATTTCTCCAATACGATAGAAGAGCATTAAGCTGTAAGTGAACTCTGTTTGAACAGATTGGCACTTAATACGCCTTCCACAATGCATATTCGATCTGAAGGTCAGATTGTCACATACACACATTTCTACAATAGCAGCTGGGTACTTTGCACTGGCAACTTCATCACAAACAAAAAGAATGAAAGGAAATGGTCAAAACGCTCGAAATTTCATATAGCATATTAAGTACCAAAGATGTTTGTACTTTACAATTTTGTTGGAACTATACAAATACTTACGCCAACACTGGCCAACAGTCTCGGAATATATATACAAGTAAAGGAAATAGATTTGTAGCTATTATTGTATGAACTATAACTCTTGACTAATACTGCTCACCCATGGTAGGTTCAGTTTTGAGGGCAGATCTGAGGAGGGTAATCTCTCCAGTTGGTGCGTAGATGGCAACTTGACTCAAATGTAGAAGTACTTGGCCAACTCTCCTTCTCCCGTGATGTTGCACTCTTATCACATTGTAGTGTGCCTGGAAAAGGAAATCAAATAAAGTGAATTTGGCCACAATGCAGTCTCAAAAAATTAGGTGAATATTTCGGATGAAAATTCTAATTTTTCTTAAAGTTACAAACAAGTACAGTGGGTTTTTCAAGGCCCTGAAGTTGGGGTAAAAACTCTTTTTTCCCTTTAATTTCTGATCAAAACATAGGCTGCATAGCAGTAAACCGTCAGCGCGAAAAAACACCACTAAAGGACACCGTTACACCATAAAAGTGATGTGAACCAAATTGCATGTAATATTTGCACAAGTGGCCCAATCTTGGTCTGAAATTATCCATATGCCCTGCCACATGCCCGCCTGCCTGCCAGGGTAGGTTGAATGATGGAAAGACCTTACTAGACCAATTTACACATATTATGGACCATACAAGGAATACGCTGTGTGCTATGGTGCGGAATATTTCAAAAAGGATTAAAATTAAAATAACTATAAAGCAGACCGACAAAAGGCACTAAAATATATTATATAATATATAGGTATTGGTAATGTATATCAAATTTCATCTGTGGACATGCAATGATGGCCAAGTTTTGGCCTGGAAACAAAAAATAATAATTTGAATATTTTTGGTTAATATTTCAAAATGTATAGAATATCCATGAATCACACCCACAAAGGGCACAACTTTATCATATAGGTGACATGAGTAACAAATTTCATCTATGTACATGCAATAGTGGCCAAGTTTTGGGACAGAAATGAAAAAAAAAAAAACATTTAAAATTTTTTTTTCAATATTTCAAAAGGTATAGAATATCTATCAATCAGACCATCAAAAGGCACAACTAGACCCTGTAGGCTGCATCTGTAAAAAATTAAAAATTTCATCCATTTACATGTAAAAGGGGCCGAGTCCTAGGCCGGAAACGAAAAAAATTATTTTTGATATTTTTCGCAACATTTCCAAAAGTACAAAATATCCATTAATCAGACAATCTCAGAATAAACCCTGTATTCAGTGGTTTTGTTGTGCAAATTGCTAATGTTCTTTTAGAATCAGCAAAAACATTTAATTTAAGGCCCTGGTTGATAAACCTATAACCCACAGGCAAAGCAAAATATCACTTTCTAGATATGTCTCAAATTCAGCTGTCCCACTCAAGGAACATTACCCTATTTAAAAATCAAGAGAACTTTTGGTCCAATCCTGACCTATCATTCAGAGTAAATTTAAAAATCATTTGAATTACAACTTACTCTCAGGCACAGAAATACAGAATGAACTTCAGCAAGTTCCTGTTCCTGATTACAGTTATCGCAACAGTGGCAGTACTGGTCATAGAAGAGTGCCACCATCCTCAGCCATGATCCTTGACTGAAATAGAAAAAATAAATTAGCATAAGTAATTACAAATGAAAAACATAGGCTGCGCAGCAGCAAACCTTCAGCGAAAAAACATTTAAAAAGGACACCATTATACCATAAAAATGATGTGAACCAAATCCCATGTAGTATTTGCAATAGTGGCCCGATCTTGGTCTGAAATTATCTATACGCCCCGCCATATGGCCGCATGCATGCCAAGGTATGTTGAACGATGGAAAGGCCTTACTAGACCAATGTACATATAATATGGACCAGTTTCATGCATAAACAAGGAATAAGTTGTGAGGTATGGGTCAGAATATTTGAAAAAGCATTAAGAATAATAATCAAGCAGACCAACAAAAGGCACTAAAATATTATATAGGTGATGAATATAAAATTTCATCTACATGCAATGATGGCCAAGTTTTGGCCTGGAAACAAAAGATAATAATTTTAATATTTTTTTGTCAATATTTCAAGACGTATAGAATATCCATGAATGACACCCACAAAAGGCACAAATGAATCATATAGGTGACATGTGTAACATATTTCATCCAGAAAATGCATTTGTGGCCAAGTTTTGGCCCGAAATGCAAAAAAAAAAAAAATGTTTAATACATTTTCCTCAATATTCCAAAAAGTATGGAATATCAATCAATCACACCATGAAAAGACACAACTAGACTGTATAGGCTACATTTGTAAAAAATTTCATCAATGTACATGTATTAGGGGCTGTGTTCTAGCCCGGAAATGAAAAAAAATCATTTTTTTATATTTTTCTCAATATTTGAAAAAGTACAAAATATCCATCCATGAGACCATCAAAAGGCACAATTAGACCATACGGGCTACATGTGTACCAAATTTCATCCATGTGCATGCAATAGGGGCTGAGTCCTAGCCCGGAAACAAAAAAAACATTTTTTTTAATATTTTGCTCAATATTTCAAAAATTACAAAAGTTCCATCAATCAAACCATCAAAAGGCACAACTAGACCATATAGGCTACATGTGTACCAAATTTCGTCCGTATACATTGAATAGGGGCTGAGTACTGGCCCGGAAACTATCTATCCGCCCGCCGCCCGACCGCCCGGACGCCCGCCCGGCGGACGGACAACTTTTGACCAAAGTGATAACAATACCTTCTTCGAACTTCGTTCGCTGAAGGTAAAAAAACAAGTTGACTGATGATTCCGTGACAATATCATCTACTCTAAAGTACATAGTTACTGGGACTAATACACACACATCTAATTGTATTTGAATTCTCAAAAATGCTTTACCTGCAAACTTAGAGAGTTCTTTGTGAATGTGATGGATGGATGATTGGGGCTTTACATCCTGTATTTATGCACTTGGTAGGCGAATTAGGACAGAGGGAGGACAAGGCAATGAGGCGAAGGATGATTGAAACAGCCATCCAACATAGGCCCAGGTGACCTGGCAAGAGCTGGATTCGAACCCCGATTCTCAGCCCAGCATGCTACCACGAGACCAACCCTCTTTGTGAATGTGAATACTGACGGTGAAATCAATAAACCTGTCACTAACCAGGTTAGCCTCATTTCTGATTATCACTTGACCCTCTGAAGAGATCTCAAAATAAGAAGCAGCAGAGTCATCTTCGATAACACACAACCAGATGCTGGTTCCCCAGCTGACACCAATTTATGTCTTCAATTCAATGCTTTTGATTGCAATTTCTTAAAAGCACATAAACACGCTAATTCGGATGTTAACTGCGGAATTAGACAAAAAACAAAATTTGCATTTTGCCAATACAGAATTTGTTCAATTTTGAAGCGGAAAACTAATGCCCCTATTAAAAATAAAAGTAGAGTAGTAAGAAAAAATTTCTATTAACTTATACCTCAAACTTTCCATTAGTTTCTCCAGCCAAAGTCTTCATCAGACTGATTTGTCCAGTGACTTCATTGACCATGAGATGAGGCACAGCTGGCTAATCATCACGCAGCTTTTATCTGAGAGGACATGTTGAACGGTGTCTTAAAGAAAAGAAAAATCTATAAATGTGAGTCCTTGGTATAGACCACTGCATTGGTTTGACCTGTACTTGCAGACAAGGCAAATGAATTGGTGGCAGTCGGTTGTCCCAAATTTCATAACTCTTTAAGTAAAATACTAAGGCCACAATAAACAATTAAAGAATTGTGGCCGTTTTAGCAGCAATCTTGGATTTCTTCACCTGTAGGCTGCTGAACCCATTCAGAGGCCAATACTTGTTCATTTTGAAGATTTTAAATGTTTACTCACAACAAAATTAAGTGTTGAAAAGCTTTCAGAACTCATCCAAGCTCCTTCATCAGTTCTGTTGATTTGAGCGGTCACGTGACGGTGTTGGTGACATGGTGTCACATGACGCTAGGATCTCCCGGTATATTACCGGGAGCGTGTGCCTCCCCCGGTCCCGGTTGAGGACCGGTTCTTCCTCAGCGATGTGAATTGATTCAGCGACACCCCTGCGGAATACTTGTTCAAATACCAAATTTCATAATTCAAAGTGAAATACCAGGGTTGCAATTTTATAAATAGATCAAATTATTAAAATCATATTTAAATAAAATTAATCAATTAAAATAATATAAATCATGATTTTAATAAAAAATCAAGATTTAAATTGCCCTGAGCAATAAAAGTATAAGAAAAAGACGATCAAGGGGCCAAATTATGTGCTTTTAAAGGACACTTTCAACTAAAAGTCAACACAAATGCCAATTTACATAAGCTGGATCTATGACTAGTAAAAATTGTGACACACTGACAATCTACAAAATGCAGGAGAACCACTTACAATTTATAATTTGGTGTTGGTATGAGCCTGCAGGTCTCACTTGACCCTTGTTTCTCTCTGGTCTTCTGAGATACTGAAGGAACAGAATCAACAATGATTGATGGTGTACCTCAAGCCTCGTGTAGTCCGGGAAGCTGAAATAGACAAGTTATCAGACAAATTATTATTCTATAACAACTCAAAATTATATTATGTATCATAATAAAACTGACTCTCTGGTCTCTGTCACAAGACCTGATGCCAGTGACCGTCAAATTGATGGTGAACATATGGGTTGACATAATTTTTTCCCTGAATGGATGACCTCATTGACCTGTCATAAATTAACTTATTTTAGATATTTGATTGATTGATTGATCTATTATTTTCAAAAAGCAAAAAACATACAATCACATATAAAATTTTCAGCGTTATTGGCAAATTGCGATTTGATGGAACAAGTAATTTTTATATGCAATATGCAATTAATTTTAATTAACTTTTAGAAATCAATAAAATCACTTAAATGATTAGGAGAGAATAATAAATAGTTCACATTTATATATATGATAAATCAATCATTTACACCGAATAATTTTTACATTTCAATATGGCAGCCACAGAAAATGGCTAATGAAAATTGCATAATCATGAAATTAATACGATAAAAACTTGCCTAAAAAGTGATCAAACATGAATTTGACGTCGAGAAGCTTTTACTAATAAATAATATCTGTTATGTTGCATGAATAACAAATCCAATTCTATGCACCCCAAAAACTTAATTGTTGTGACTGCTCAATGTCCTCCTGTTAGAATGACTTTTCTAATTAGGCGCTCAATGAAGCATGAAAATGTGGATCAGAAATATAACACCAGAGTGACTCCAAGGGCGCTTTCAGAAAGGTTAATTACACTAGTAACTCAGGTGGCACGTGTAACAAGGATTTGTTTCAAAACACACCAAACTTGACCCTTTTGTTTCTCGGAACCAGAACAGGAGAGTTTCACTCGAGCATGAACCAGTTTGTGTCACGTGGTACAAATCTCGGTACCCTAGTACTGCCTAATATCGGGGAGTAGCTGGAAACACCACACTCGACAATTGACGTTGGCACTTCCCGGAAACATGAGGGTCGAGTCTGGAGTGTACGGAAACAAATCCTCCTTATACCCAACATATATAATACCCGTGTCACCTGAGTTACTACACTGTAAATTCTGAAATTCTGAGTTAGCTCAAATGATTGAGTGAGACAGTTGCACAATTTGTTTGAGCTATGATAGCTTGCTGTTTTGAGTTATGATAATCTTTATGTTGTTATAACTTGCAAACAACAAGCTATCTTGGCTCAGGGCTATTCCATTTAAAAACCTGGGAGCGGGGTGGTCAGGTTACATTTTTGACCCCCCCCCCATGCATCTAAAGTGAATTATTTTCGACCCCATGCATTAAATGCAAATTTTTTACCCACCCCACATGCATCAAATAAAAATTTTATTATTACAATGCGTAAGCCTTCATAGAAGCGATAATGCACCCCCCCCCATACATCTAAAGCGATTTCTTTTGCATTCCACCATACATCTGAAGCGAATTTCCGCCGATCCCTACATCCATCTTATGAAAAATAAATCAACCTGACCACCCCCCCCGGCCCCCCCCCCCCAGGTTTTTAAATGTAATAGCCCTCAAAGGAATTGTGCAACCATCTCACTCAATCAATTAAGCTAACTCAAAATTCAAAATTTACAGTGTAGTGTTACCTTTCTGAAAGCCCCCCAGTTAACACAAGTGAAGAAATCTATAATGGAGTTCAATACACAAAATTATAACTTAGGCTAAAAAACAGTAATTGATCTGGTGTGACAGTGTCATCAATCTTAGCTGAGTATTATCTATTCTCTGAGAAGACAGTTAAAGCACTCCTTTCAGATTACCTGGATCCAGAAATTGCTGGTCTGTTTGCGAAACAAGGCTCTGGCTTTCCCATTGGTGGTATTCACATGGAGCTAAAAAATGGAAGGAGAATAAAAAGAATATAAGTGAAGAAGTGTGTAATTAGCATGAAAGTATCTGTCATTGAGTAAGTCTGAATAGACTGGTGAAGCCATAACAGAACTAACAAATCAAGCAATATTGCTCTTATTTCTTTACATATTATATGGAAATCAAACTTTGCACTAAGGAGTTGAGAAATTCTGCTGATTCTTATCAATTTTCCACCATCCGGTTCGTGATTACTGATTACTGATTTACTAGGCTCTAGTTTTCTGTAGAAATGCAAGTCAACAGCTGTTGCAATAAGTTAAAGAGCTCTGTTATTGTTTCAGATGATCGTGCATTATCAATCTGAATTCATCTAACTCACATTATATTCCTTTGCCTTGGCCCAGCTGAAGAGACCTCCTTTGCAAGATTACTGCACTTGTGGAATCAATGACAAAGTATTTTGAAGCAAGACTGTCACAACTCTCCTGTGGTGAAGTATCTGATTTGGTGGTTGTATGACGCCTGAAAAAAAGAACCACAAAGAATTAAGGGGGTGACCATTTAATAATCAGGGGGGGCTTGGAGTTTTCCTCAGCGGGAAATTGTTTTTTTATTTCATGTTTACAGCGGCCGTAATTATTTGACGTTTTTATGTCAGGTAAGGAGGATTTCAAGCGCGCAAAGTCCCCGAATATTCATTCCTAAATCAAGCATTGCCTTCTTAAGTAAAACCCCTACTCTTTGTCATGTAAAGCAGAGGACAAACGTTTGGCCAGATATCTCAGCCTACAGACCTTGTACAGACGAAATTCAAACACTCACCTCAATGGCAGCAATTTTGGAATAATCGTGGTACATTTCCAGACTGATTTGACAAGATTTTTTTTCCTCCCTTAAGGTGGCTCGATACTCGTGAACTTTCTAAGACAGGATTTCTCAAAAATAGTTTAGAATGATCCAAAATATAGTTTATAGCAAGGATATGTAAAAAAAAGTGGTCGCAACCAGCCTTTTTTTCAAAATATTTGAGGTTTTGTACAAGAAAGTCAGTCCACGCAAACCTGAAAAACCCAATTTTTTTCTTATCTTTCTTTCTGTGAAGTTTGTTGTGCCATTCAGTGGTCATGCATCCCATATTATGAAATGAAGCATGAAATTGAAGAAAAACTTCAATGGAACTGCTGATTACAATTTCAAAGAGATATATTTAGTTTAAAGGACTTTCCAAGGGGCTCTGAATAAAAGTTTTGATTTTGACAATTTCAATTTTTTTTATAAACCATGGTGCTAAAAAAAATTGACGGGATAGGATTTCTCATTTTTTTGTCATTAATTTCCAAATATTGTTAGGAACAATAAAATGCATAAGAGAAGGTTTGCTACCGCGATAGAAATTGAGATAAAAATTTATTTATATCTCAAAGTCAATTTTTAGAAATTAGACCTGCTTGCCGAAAATCGCGTGTAAAAAGTTTCTATTTGGACAATAAAGCTGAATCTCTGGCATGTTATAGTGCTGTTCATAGCGCATCTAATGCTTCAAACCAGAAGTTTCTAACCCTAATAGAAGTGACGCAAATGACAAACGAAGCGGCAGTCGCACGGAATTATAAAAAACCAAAAAAGCAGTCCACACAGCTCAGGAGACTGTTGTTGCTATGGTGACGCCGCCATTGCTGCACCATGAGTAGCGAGCCACCTTAAGAATTACATTGCAGTCGATTTGTTTACGTCTGACAAGATTTCGTGACGCTACAATATAGCAAACCATTGCAATGCTATGACGTCACAAGAGATGACGTCACAACTTGACTGCAGTGTCCCTAGTGTCAAAAAAATGTCTCCTGCTATGATGTGACAAACTGTACAAAAATTATTTATTTCAAGACTACCCAGAAAAAATTTCTTTCTTTCACCAAAACTGAGCAAGAAATTGTTTATTTAAACAAACTCCAAGCACCCCCCTTGAGAAGAAATGGTGGCCCCCTAATTATGACAATCAGTTTATATACATGACCCACTTAATTCTTGAATGTTTCTCATGACATTTGTGACTTCAAACCTGGGCAATAATGTAACTTTTGCTTTTAAAGACCATGGTCTAAATGCAACACAGTGATTGTTAAAGAAAGGAGCAAATATGAATAATATCAATTTTAAGACCTTTTCATCAGCAGCTTTGTAAGTGATGGAAATGGATATTTTCATGGGGGGGGGGGGGGCTCTTAGCTGGTATGGCAGCGTCACGCCATTCTAAATTTTTGAAAGGCAAAAAAAATCCTACCACCACCAGAGCATAATTTTAATTGGTTTAAAATACATGGAGGACTGAAAAAGTAAACAGGATTTGGTATATTCACCTCTGATCATTTGGAGAGCTGAAGCAGGGAAGAGCAACCCCCGTTTATGATCAAGGGAGCTCAGCTCCGCCAAGCTGAGCTCCCCTCCATTTCCATCACTGAGTTTTGTCAAGTCAAACATAACTAACTGCACCATGTCCTTGGTCTCCAAAACTCTCCATCCTCGCAAATGGTGTTTCCATTGAAACCTAGAATTCTCCTGAAGTATCGAGTTCAGCAATGACTTGGCACTCTCTCATTCTCAAGAAATTTCTCAAGAAATGTGGCAATTGTTACGCATATTGATTGTTGACCATTGTTTGACATGGTGTCGATGTGTTTAATGTTTGAGTTTTTTTAATTTTTTTATTAATATTATTATTAATCTGCAAGTGCAGAAGCACATCCAGAAAATGTTGAAGGGTGGGGGGGTTTACAAATGAGAATGTACTGAAAATATCGGGATTTTAATATTTTTTAACATTAAAATATACGGATTGAAGCACATATAAACTCCCCCCGTCTGGATCCACCACTGCAATTATACAATTGTTCAATTTAAATATAGATCTGTTGATGATAATCTCCAAATTAATGTTACATATATATACATCCGATCAGCTGATAAATGCTGAAGTCTACCCGCACAAATTATTAAAAAATTTGTAGTAACTGGATGCTCAGCAGTGATACATAGTTTATAAAATTCATAACCTTCAATTAGTCACTCCCACAAGAAATTATTTCAAAACTGCCCCGAAAGATTTTTCTCACTTACACAGTAAGTTACACCAAATTTTGTCCAGGGAGACTCGAGACCAGTTCAGAGGGCTGGGCAGGCTCACTGCTACACCAAATCCGAGCAAGAAATTATTTATTTAAAAAAAAACTCCCAAGAGTTCTTTTTTTTCTGAATAAGTGATTTCTTGATTCAAATGCTATCTAAATTTCTCAGATTTGGTGAAATAAATAAAATCTTTTCCCTGGATATTAAATGGTCACCCCCTTAATCAGAGTCCGCGAAATGTGCTTTTGTCATGCCGGACATTCGGGCAGGTAGATCTTGAATGTTACCTGCCCGAATGAAATCCTGTCTGCCCGAATATAATCCTGTCAGCCCTAAATTCCAATGTTACAAATTAAAACCGGCATTCCTGATTTTTTGCCTCCAGAAAAGTAACTTTAATTTTAAAGTTACTCAAAACTTCTTTTAAAAAATAGAGCCTACTAACTCATTGCTGTCAAGTAACTTAAAAGCCTTAAACCTGTATTTGTATAAGCCTACAAAATTTCAAAATGCTGTATTGAATATAATGATATTGCTATAATTGGACCAAATAGGGCAAATTGAAGAAGGCCTGATAATTAAGCAGATCCAGTGGGGTCCTTATGGGGGGGGGACACAGGGGGGGACACAGGGGGCGCGGGGGCACGTGCACCTCCCCCATATTGGGCCTGTGCCACTCAGGTGCCCCCCACCCCCCATATGAACTTTCCAAAATATACAATTAGTATAGTGGGTCCCCCCCCCCCCCCCCCCGCTCGAGACCCCCCCAGTTACACCACTGAGCAGATCTGCTACATATTTAAGTTGAGTATTATAGTACCTGTATACTCCATAAATTTGCAACCAATCGCAGAATCAACAATAAGATAAACAGCTTATATTGCTCAATAATCCTGCGATACCACTGAGCTAGGCCCAGACCACCCAGACCCAGATGTTGTTTAAAATAAAGAGAGTTTGAGCTATGACCAGGACCATAATTGATTCATATGGTTCGCAATATTAAAAATTTAAATTGCACAACGTCGTTAAAATGTGGTAGTCGTCGACCAGGGGCAGACTAGAAAACTGGCCTGGGAAATTTCAGTGGACAGCGACCCAGTTTGGGGTCAATCTGATAATACTTCGTAACATCACAGCACCCTAGCTATAGGTGTACATTTTAAAAGTTGCATCCTGAACAAACATTTTTCAATGAACTGACAATGTTTAAAAAAAACCAACTTTTTTGGCTACAAAATCTACAGCCCTTTGTCACAAGAATGAGAATTATCAGGTTGGACCCACCCAGGGTTGGATCTTATATGAGGCACCATTAGCTAAGAACATATTCCTTTAATGTGATTTCTATATTCCCTTCTCCAATGCTCATAATTGTTATAGCAAATAGCTGTGTCAAATTAAATTGAGAAAATAATAATAAATCACCTATCTTTTATTTTACCATGGGTCAATAAGCTTGTAGGCCTACATGAATGATTTTACCCATTTAATTTGTGTAGACTCAGCTGGGATCTCAGTTACATGTGGATCGTGGACGATTTCAAAATTAGAGACAAGGCTGGTGACATAACATTTTGTAACAGATAAGGTTGTTTTTTGTTTGTTTTAATATAACTGAAAGCAAGCCTAATCTGCTAATGGCCCAGGTGCAGGTATTGAAAATTGTATTGAAAATTTGACATTCCAACCGAGTATATGAAGTACCAATTCACTGCAATGGGCCACCCACAGGCCCTTTTCAGGGCCATGAAAAAATACAGACCATTATGATCCTTTTAAAAGTACAATTAATTGAAACCAATTTAATCTTATCAGACGAGTGGTCAAGAATAAGTCAATGATTCTGATACCATTGGAATTCTCTTTTCAAGACATTTCTAATGATACCAAACATGTTGGCGAAGCACCAATGGAAACCAAGTTTATCAGAATCTTTTTTCTTTTTTTCCCCTTTCTTTCCTTTCAATCGGCCCACCAAAGCATCGGCCTACCAATATCCCTAGTCGTCTTGCATATAATAAAATAACAGTTTTGAAAGCAACATAGACCTATAATTTATTCAAAAACTCACCTGGACTGGAGAGCCATGCATCTCACACAGTTGAACTTAATTCATCGATCAATCAATGGCCAAATGGAGTCGTGTGGCGAGAATCCTTGGTTTGGTGTACTCAGGCAGAACTACCTTCTAATCTTGAACTTCTGCTCCAACTCCAAAAGCTTCTAGGCCTGCAGTCTATTCTACAGTTCTTGAGTTTCCGTGGACAAGTTCTACTCCAAGACAATCCACCAGTCCACCCAGACCTCAAGCTCTGCTAGCACAGCTTCACATGTTCACTGGTCGATAATCAGGTGATAATGCACAAGTTTAAATGTCCATTTAAATGCCCTTGCATTTCTGAGAGAATCACAACATTTGAATTTGTGAGAGAATCGTAGAAACATCTGAAAGATTTCAAAATATTTCTCTGAGATATTAACATTTCTGAGATTCTCAGAAATTTCTGAGATTCTCTTACAAATTTCTGAGATTCTCTTACAAATTTCTGAGATTCTCTTATAAATCTCCGGTGATTATCGCCTGAACTGTTTGAAAGGCAGTCCAAGGCAGGGAATGTTATGTCATTAAATGTAAGTTTTTGAACATATTTATTCATTCCTTTCCTGATACAGCTTGATACATTGCATGGAATCAATTTAATCATTTAGGCCTAACCAGTAATCACTGGCTCGGCCCCATTTTGCCCATACTTGTTTGGCCTGTGTATTGGGGGACTTTCCTTGTCTGGCCTAATCTGCTAATGGTCTAATTAATTGATGCCAAATTTTAACATGGTAGTTGGGAAATTGAATGTGTGTTTTTTTTGGTCTTAGCATGGCTGTTTAAAGAAATAGCCTATAGGCCTACTTGGAAGAATGTCATGTGTCGTTTTTCTTAAGAGAAAATGTTATTTTATGGGGAGGGGCCTTGGTCAACATATATAATTATTAAATTCATTATGCAACCAAGACAGTAGGCCTACTTGGGGGCAACCATTAGATATCAGGAACTAAAAAAACTCAGAATCATTTATTTGTCTCAAAGGAACTGGAGACTCTCTTTCAGGCTTGGGATAGCCATCAACAGATCAAGAGATCCAGGGCTAGCAGGAGGGCTTGGAGATTTTTTTCCATAATTTCTTGTGTGGTTTTGGTTGAAAAAAAAATTCTCTCTTAGTAATATTTAGATAAATCATCTCTGGGAGGGAGGGGGGGGGGGTATTTCATAAAATGGCATTGTACATTTAAAATTACAAACAATAATCTTGGGATGTACTTTGTAAAGCATGTGCTCAAAATAAAGAATGACTCCCTGCATTACATTGAAATAAATAATTTCCCATCCAGCACTAATCTGTAAGGAAAACTCCAAGCCCCCTCCCCTTGAATAGCTTTTATGGTCACCCCATTTAGATGACCAATGAAACAGAAAATTGGGTGGCGACTCGTACAATCTTGTGAGGGGGCGACAATTAAATATCCAGGAGGGCTTGGAGTTTTCCTCGCGGGAAATTGGAGTTTTCCTCGCGGGAAATTATTTATTTCATGGCAGGTGTGGCAGCAATTACTTCAAGAGCGCAAAGTCCCCGAAAAATTAATTTGAAAAATTTTAAAGCAACACCTTGTTAATAAATACCCCGACCAGAAATTATTTTTTCAAGACTGTCCAAAAGAGTTGATTTATTTCACCAAATCTGACCAAGAAATTATTTATTTAAAAAAAAAACTAGATCTAGAGATGAAATGGTGGCCCCCAAGAAGAGCTCTCACACATTTGACATTTTGGTTAAGATGCTTGAACTTTTCTGTTTCAGGAAATAAATGACAGCAGCTGAGGTCTAGTTTTGAAGAATATCATGGATGCAAGCAACACAATGTTGGAGAAGGGGTATATCATCTTCTGATGCATTGTTGTAAATTAGTAAGTATTAATATCTGCAGAGCCGTATTAACCTATGGGCAAATGGGGCATTTGCCCCGGGCCCAGGACTTCAGGGGGGCCCATGATGAAGCTGAAAAGGGTTGCGACAGTAAAGAAAGTGCGTTGGATAACTGACACGAGACGGTGCAAGAATGTATTTTTCAGAATTTAGAGTGTTTTTTGGCCGCGAGGGGGCCCATTAGAAATAGTTTGCCCCGGGCCCGGAAATGGGCTAATACGGCCCTGAATATCTGGGTATGTTTCCTGCACTGCAAGGTCATTCCATGTCAAATCAGCATAGGCGTTTTTTGGCAGGGCGAGCGACATTTGCCCAGATTTAAAGATTTAAATTTAATACCATTTCAAATGAAATAGCCTGGAAATTATCACTTTTCAACAAAGCAATGAAGCAAAGAATGTTATTTGGTATTTTATGATGAAACATTGTCACCTAACAAGGAATTGTCTGATGACCACTCTCTTTCTGACCGTCAATGGGGTTTTTAAAAGTTCTGTAGCTACAAAGATAATCTCGTGAGGACTTGATCTCCCACCAAGATATTGGATTGGAAAAAAATTAAATATGTGTGGCCTTAGTAATAATCTGCAAAAAATAATAATTCTCCTGTAAGGTCTTCATGCATAAAAATATATATAAGAGTTGGAAGATATGATATTTGCCAAAGGAGGTGTTTGCGACAGCTATAGACCTTATTCGCATTATGAACTTCATAGGAATTATTTCAGCATATATATATATATATGGCATATGCATAGCATAATCATCATCATATAAAGTAAGCTTAATCATCCCTATAGCTATCAGCATAAGCGGTAAGCTGCAAGAAATAAAAAGGCTTACTTTAGTAAAATATGTCTAAGTACACTTACATGTATAATGGCCTTATGGCTAATTAAAAACAAAGAAACTATTTTTGTTTGACATTTTGTACATAAACTATTGAAGTATGATAAAACTAAATAAAATATAAAATGCACTACAAAATGTGTGACTTCATATATGATTGAATATAGGCCTACATTTGTACAAATGATTGAATGAATGACTGAATAACTAGCAAATAAAAATGCTACATAAATATAGCATATCCCTATAATCCGTTTTTTTGATCAAGTTCAATAAATAATTTGTATACTAGTACAATACAATATCATATATCTTGAAATCGGTTTAATGTTACAATAGACTATTTGACTCACTAATTTTCTCTGTTCTGTTCAGTTACTCTGCTTCAGCTTCAAGTGACAAATTCTGACATATCTGGGCCACAGGAAAATGCTGTTTTTCACAGCATCCATTGCTAACTTTCACAGCTAATTGACCCATGCAGTAACTATGCAGACTTTCACACTTCGCAAAATTTCCCCAACAAAAAACAAGCACACTTTAAAAAGTTCCAACACAAAATTTACCACAGGCATTACAATCATTTTGAGAAAAAAGCTTGTCACTGTACTTATTGAATTTATATACAAGGTTGGCAACTCCTGGTTTGAGAATCCATGCTCTTGCTTGAGACTGCATTACAGCAGGAATTCTCAAACCAGGAATCTTGGGAGTTGCCAACCTTGTATGTATTGTATACAGGATACGTTTAGCAATGTGAGCTTTTTGTAAGAAATTATAATGCCTGTGAAATTTACCATCAAAATAAAATGGAAATCAATTGCACAAAAATTAAATAATCAGTTACAAACAAGAGTCCAATTTCTAATATATATTGAAATTGTGCACCTTTTTAAAACTTTCCAATTTAGCCGAATATTATATGAAAACATGTTTCAGTGATTTTAGTGAAACTTTGGTTGTCAAGTTGTTGAAAAAATAATATCTGATGTTCACTAAACTGCTAATGGAGCACACTGCAAGTGGACCAGTGATATCCTCGAGAAAGACATTTATCTGTCAAGCAGCGATTGATAGTTTACAGATGATTTCATATTTGTAGACATTGATCAAATTACAAAATATTTTGCAAATTTTCTGGTCTGACATCAGAAAATCCTGCCAGGCAATTGGTCAAGTTGCCCATTGCATGTCACTTTTTTCAGCTTGATTCAAGCGAATGATGTTTGCTGGTAAAATGATGTCATAAGTTTGACCAATAGTATACTGCAAAGGCCACCTTGGTATTGTAGCAGTTGTTCACACATGCCAAACCGCAATCCACACGAACTCTTTCATTTCTTCATGAACTGTTGTATTTCACACTCCTGTGTACAACTGTTGATTGTTTCAATTGATATCAAATCAGTTTCAAGCTGACTCTGAATGGCTTCATATCTATTTACTCTAAATCATGCCTTTACCAAAAGCATTGTCTATGACATCAGTAAGGGACTATTCAGAATTTATGCCTGGGTTGAGGGGGTGATGGGACTTTTACCTGAGTGGGTGCTACATGTTTCAAGGGGGACAGTGCTAATTTTTACCTTTTTTCCAGAATCTATGTACCTTGCAGGCAGAATTTATGACTTGGGGGGGGGGGGTGGGAGTTTTGCCTGATGGAGCATCAATTTTTAACATCATGAAACCAAAGGGGTATATTTTTTTTACAGAAGGTTCCAACAAATAATATTCATAAGAAAATCACGGTGGGAATCAAATCAGGGACCCCGTGATTGATTGCCCATTTTCTTGTCATCTGAGCCGAGCCCCTCCTCTGAGAAAATGTTACATTCACAAATATTCATGTTTATTTTCTGTATAAACAGTCATTACTTGGATCAGCTGATCCCAATCGTCTGAATGCACAGTATCGGACCTGCAGAATGTGTGTACTAAAAATTAGTGAAACACAAACTGAAACTCTCACTTGAAACTGCTAAAGTCAGTCCCTGTCAGGAGATCAATGGCTTAGAATGCCATGTTCAACCACATAAAACACTATGTCACATTTCTGGAGAGAGCAGTGTCATACCTTCTCTCGACCAATGAAAATTGCAAGAAAAATGATGTATTTTCTACCTCAATGGTCTACAAATATGAAATCATCTGTAAGCCCGGGAGTTTAAGTCGACGCACAAAATGTTGGTGCATTGTATTTACTTTTTTTATCTTGTTTTGCTATTCTACCAATTAAGTGATGAAGTACAGGTATAGATGGTGCCAGTTGTCTTCCCTTAGAAAAGATACGACATATAGCAGATTCTCCCCCTCCAGTTTTTACCCTACTGCAAGCAAATGTCATGCTTTCTCCTTTCAGTATGATTTATGATGTGTTAAGAATTAAATGTGTGGCCAGTCATCAATTGCTAAATCATGAATTTAAGTAATTGTTTTGTTTGTCATATGACTACAGTAATCCAAAATACGACCAGCGTAATATCCTTCTAAATCATGTAAATAAGATTCCTGAGTGAATATTGCGCTGAAAACACGGACAATAACTTTGAGCTTTTCCAAGGAAGGGCGATTTTGTGTATTTTGTTTGTTATGAGTACTAATTTGGCATTTCTCAGTTGAAGTTTATTTCATATTGGGCCTATACGTATTTCTTACTTTATCACAGATGGATGGCTGGCAGATGGATTGATGGTGTAACTAATCATTTAGGACTCGGAAAATATTAAGGTAAATTATGTTAATAAATTAATTCACAATCTCACTGAGAACTGAGGTAGGGGTCTGGATGGACCTCGAAAGCTTTTCAGCCATATATTTTTGTTGTGAGTAATCGTCAAAGTATTCTACAATCAAAATCTCTTGTTTCACTGACTTTAAATTTATATGACAACTAATTTTTGAAGTGGGCTTATAATTTTGTTAACAACAATTTCACTGGTCTATTGGTATTATTTTAGACAAGCTGAATCACAATCATTTATATTTAAGGAACAAAGCGGTTGCCAGACTAATGCCAGTTCATAATTTGTTGGTGACTGTTCTAAGCCGAACAATGGTACTGTGATAATTCGGGTACTATTGGTATTCTAACTAGTTTCTTGTCAGTGTTGGATTCAAGGCCAGGACATCCGAGACCGTGACCGAGGCATGAGCGACAGATACTGAGACCGAGACATTGAACACCCGAGACTGAGACCAAGGCATCAGCTACCGAGACCGAGACCGAGGCCGAGGCCGGAAGAACATAAATTGTGGTTGATTGCCAAACTATTTTAGCTTAGTATATTGTCCACATTTAGCCGTCATATTGCTTACAATAAGGCTATAACAGTGCAATTAAAGAAAGATTCACTCAGTGACTCAAGTAAACACACTGAACTGAAGACAATAAGGCCGGGGGGCAATCAGTTCATTTTTTAATGACGGGGACCGGAGAATTCGTCTCACCGGGAATAAATTAAGGTTTTTTTGGAATAGCGACAGATTTAATTTGAGTGTCTGAAAACTTCAATTATTTACTTCGAAATCAAATATTGCCAACTGAGATAGAACATGAAATAGAAATTTATTTCAAGATTGCTGGGTGAGAATAATTCATACTAAACCTTTTCGGCATTACTGGAACAACCAATTGCATACTTTTTATAAAATTACGAGGCAGCTTGTCTGTTTTATTAGGTACTTTCTTTTAAATGTTTTTATAAGATATTTGGAATTATATTTTGAGGTATGTACTCAATATGCATGTTGGGAGATTCAGTCAAACATTTTGTCCCATTCCATTTTGTTGAGTCACCTTACATGTCAGACACTCTGGCATGTGAAGTAAATAATCAGGTACTTAGGCATCTTGCATTTTAAAAATTGAAACAAAAACTTTAAGACTTCCAACATCATGGTCAAAATTTACATGAAACAATGTTCAATGACAAAGCACCACAATTAGTGAAGGATAACAAAAAATATTTAATATTTTCGGAGATTCATAACTTCATTATGTTCACAAAAAATTGGCGACGCCTTATAACGTAACTCAGCCTTGAATAGAAAAACTGTCTTTAAAGCAGAAAAGGATTCTATCAGATTCTGATATATATATATATATATATAGGATAATTCAAGTAGGTCCCTTAGATAAGGTAAAGGGACTGATAATTATAATAGACTGACAGGAAAATTTTGTTTGACTGTTTTAGCAAATTGCACTTTATTTATGTGGCTGGCCTCGAACATGCCTCGGACAAATATCCAAGGCCAGAGGGTCCGAGACTAACGCCAAGGCCAAGGATTGAACATCAGAGACCGAGGCCAAGGCCATCAAAATGTTGTCCGAGGCCGGCCTCGAGGATGACCTGGATGAGGCGGCCTCAAGGACTCCAACACTGTTTCTTACACTCGATCATACAAATCACAGACAGATGCAATCTCAGTCATTTCTACAAAGTTGTTGAAACTGCCCTGACATCTTGCAATGGCATCTTGTAATTCATTAGAGTTGTGTATTAATTATCACTGTTTTATATCACTATTTCATTGTTCTATATGTGACTTGTTTTTCCTTCACAGGTTCATGTTGGAAGTTGAGGCCGAGCGGCGAGCACTTTTATATTTGCAGGATCACCTTGAGACAGAAGTTCTCCATCGTCCAGAAAAAAATTTAATTTAGTAACAGTTTCATTAATGTCACCCAAAGCATTGTATTGTTAACAATTATTTCATACCAGTAACGCAAAGCAAACTTTGTACTTGTCCATTATGTTCACGTTTATATAACCTCAGGAAAATAAAAATGAATACTGGTCTACTTAAGACTGATATGACCCTCCCAGTTTATAAACAAAAATTCTGGAATAGCAAAAAGTAATTTCCTTTGGTTCATCAAACTATATACACGACAAAAATAGAAACCCCAAGAATGCATGCATTTCTTGTGCCATTGTGGTATGATTGTAAATTCTCTCAGTCAGGAAATTGTTATTTGATTGAAATTTGCAGTATAAATCCTTGTCTGATCCAAATCCATGCTTCTTTCAAAGACAACAATTAAAAAACTTTCTTGTCATGTAAATGTGTGCTATCATTTATTCAACGAGGAACTTTTTGAATAAAGAAAATTTTCTGTGTCATAACCGTGAGTTAATCTTTTATTGACAGATCTGTCTTTCACTAAGGCTCACATGTTTGCTACGAAAAAATATGGCGAAGATTTTCTACTGCGAATAATTAATTTAGCCAGTAATCCTTGCAATGCAGAGTGCACTACATGAAACGAAAATGATCCTTATAATATGTAATGAGTGCATGGTCAATGGTAATGACGTACATTTTGCACCTACTTCCAATTGTCTCTGAATATGGCTTTAAAAGACGACCTGATTGTGACTATATTAAGCTTCCACTTAGCTCGTTTTTATTCCTTAATGGCATGTTTGATTCAATTAGTGAGACCTCTGAGGGTTTTTTGATGATGGTGCAATGGGGATTTTTTGGATTGTAGCCTCCTAGTCTTATGTGCAAGTTTTACAATTCTTCAGAAATGTTGGAAGTGTTTGGAGGAGGCCACTCAGCCCGTTCAACTCCAACTCTGTGAAACAATTTAAATCCTGATGGCTCCACCAAATGGCCACTAAGGGTGATGTCCTTTGGTTCTTAATTCACCCAGATCCTATGTTATTCAGTCTCTATGTTCGTCCATCACAGCGGTTGTGAATTATTTGACAGGTTTTATTTTGTCCCCTAAAAAATGAAGTCTGGGTGACGATGTCAGTCTGTGGTGACGGGGCCTCGACCACGTTGAGGCTTTATGTCTTGGAGGGATAGGTACAGGGACTATTTCGACAGCTTTTCTGGTGCCAAACACCTGCAGACCTCACATCATCTACAGTAATTAATAAGGCCAGTCTACAATGACATGGCGAGTCTAATGTGGTGGGTTGAGTCTACAGTGATGGCGCCAGGCTGCTAAGGCGGGGTCAGGCTATTATGCCGGCCCCAGGTTACAGTTTAGGCTCAGACTCAGGCGACAGTGCCCAGGATATGGTGACGATGCCCCATCACCGCAGACTGGCCCCGTCACCGCAGACTTGGCCCGTCACCGCTGATTGGTTTCTCCTCTAAGCAAAGAACCCATCACAAGACCTAATGGCAAGCTTCAGCCCCCCTTCGTTACTTTTTATAAGACTCAATAACAGGACGCTAGAAAAACAAGGCACTATAGTCCATCTGCAGACAAAACCAGACTGCATTGAAATAGAAATATTGAAAAAAATGTCCAAACTCAACCCTACTTTAGAACATTCGACCAGTATCAGGCAATCGGATGCAATCCGTGGGTTCTTGTTTGACTTTAGGCCCTTGAAGGACTCTTGGAATTGATCCTAATGACTCTTATTGACTGAACCGACTTTAAATACAACTCAAGACCTTTTTATACATTTGGTAAAACCTGCATCTCTTGCTCCACTTGCGGATGGTCACCGATTCCAAGCATAGCTCCTACCAAGGGAAACACCGAAAGAAGCATTGGTGGAATGGAGATTGTTTATTCTACAGAGATAAACAGAGGTTTTGGTTCTCACTCTGGAAGGCAGCAGGTAGACCACGTATGGGGCATATCTACTCTTGCTACAAACTTGCCAAGAAGTCCTTCCGTAGTTCTTGCAGACATGCCATCAATGGCTCTATAGGACAAACCTTCAAGCAGTTAGACTACTTCAGTGGACACAGAAACATGAATAAGTTCTGGAACCTGGTGAGGAGAAACAAGTGCACCTCAGGATCCACTGTGAATGACATCAGTATGGACTCTCTCCACAGTTATTACAGCTCTAAATTTAGTTACGACAACAGTGATGTCACAGATACAGTTCGCACCGCAGATTTGCAAGTTCAACATCAGTATGAAAGTGTGAAACATCAAGTAAATAAAGACTTTGTGATGTCAGAGTGCATGCTCCAGTCATACATCAAGCGACTCAGGATGGGCTGTGCAACTGGTGTGGATGGCATATCAGCTGAGCATCTGAAGTGGGCCAAAAACACAGAGGTTATTCCTACTGTATGTCATCTGCTTACCCTGTGTGTCCGTTTTGGCATTGTTGGAGATTCCTTCACTAAAGGACTGTTAATACCCCTCCTAAAGAAGCCCAATCTGGATCCATCTGTGGCGAAAAACTACCGGCCGATTGTCATCTCCACAACTTTCTCGAAACTCCTGGAGATTCACGTACTCCAAGTCTGTGGCGAACATGAGTTCCATGACCTGCAATTTGGATTTGTCAGCAATAGGAGCACATCTATGGCTGCTGCCTTAACAAGTGATGTCCTGGACTTTTGTGTCAGCAATGGCTCAGCAGTTTATGTGTGTGCTCTCGATGCAGAAGGAGCCTTTGACGGCATTCCGCACAGCATCATGTTCTCCAAAGCGATTGGTATTGTCCCTACACTGTATTGGAGAATCCTGATCTACTGGTATAGCCGACTGACTGTGACGATCAAGTGGGGCAACAACATCAGCCATCATATTGACATCAGAAAGGGCACCAGGCAAGGAGGCTTGTCATCACCTTTCATTTTTAATCTCCTGTATCAAGACATGGTGAAGGATCTCGCAGACATGAGTTGTGGAATTCGTATTGGGTCAGCCACCTATAATATTTGCTGCTATGCAGATGATATCCTTCTTTGTAGTCTAACCATGTCTGGTCTGCAGAGACTGATAGATAATGCCAACAAGTACATTATCCAACACGGTCTGAGTTTTAACCCTGCGAAAACCACCTGTACCACATTTGGGAAGAGCCCACTGTCTAAACGAGAATGGTACCTGGAGAACATCCAGCTGGATGAATCTGAAGAAGTCAAGCATCTAGGCGTGATCCTGTGCAATAATAACAGAAGTCACACAGAAGCCCGGATCCGTTCTGCACGAAGAGCCTTTTACTCCCTGCAGGGAGCAGGAATCTGTGTTGGTGGCTGCAGTCCTAGTACCATATCACATATAATGTCAGTTGCAGTTAGGCCTGTTCTATTATATGGTATGGAGTGTATTTATCAGGATAAAACTGCTTTTAAAACTATCGAATCTGCTCAGGCTAAATTTTTAAAATCAGCATTAGGACTTAAAAGATCATGTAAAAATTCTCCACTTTTACAAGCGTTAGGTATTGATCGTATATCTGTGTCTGTTGAGATCAAGAAGTTGTCTCTGTTAAGGTCTATGTTGTTGTCCACATCACGTTGTAGTTTATTTTATCAACATTTACTGTCATGTGCCCTTAGCGGCAATCTTTCAAGTCACAGAAATCTAGTCAGTGATGTTCTTAAAACTTGCAAAAAATACAAAATTTCATTAGCACAATATCTATGTGATGATAATTACCAGCAAAAATGTAAAAATGTTATAAAAAGTAGACCGCCATGTGGTATCGCAGATAGCATAAAATACTTACTTCAAACCTCTTTTAACGTTACAAATGTTAACAATTTATTAAGTTCATTTTAAACTTGAAACCTGTTCAGTATTTTACCCGATTTTAGACTGTGCTATTTTCACTTGTTATACATGTTTTATGTACTCTCCTTTTGGAGGCAAAATAAAAATCTATCTATCTATCTATCAAGAATAAAGGACTCACCCAGGTGGCCCTACAATCTGATATGCAGAGAATAGAAATATTTCTAACCAACCAAAAAAATTTACCATTCAATGAACGCCGAGGGATCTGCTGAAACGGCATAATCCATTCTATCTATGGCTAATTGTACTTCTTCATGTTGAAGTGCTAACCATTGCACAACTTTTTTAAGTGGAATGGAACTAAGTAGAATAATATACATCCTAATATATGCCTGGACCAAGCCTCTTACACATTTTAACATCCACAGAAATTATTTGTTAACAAGTTAGTATGAGATAAGAATAACTGGAGCCACCAGTTTGAGACATACATTTAAAAGTACCATACACAGTCCAATCAATAACTACATTTTTTAAAAAGTAACATAAATGAAACTAGGCTAGTAGAGTAGCAGATGCACAGGTGGCCAGCTGAGCATCGCCTCTAATGGCCTCTTTGCGTTCAAACAAGCAGAAGAAAATTAATAATCATGTACATTTCAATCAACCAGAATTTAAATTTGGCGCAAGTGGAGCAAGAGATGCAGGTTTTACCAAATGTATAAAAAGGTAAAACATCCTAATGTTCTGATATTAAAGTTTTTTTAAATTTAAAACAAAGTATCATTGATTAATAAGAGAATTTTTTATTTAGGTGACTTTGCCTTTGGTCAAGTCTATTACATGATTCCTGTCATTAGAAATGATTATTTGTAAATTTATTAATAGGCTCCAGAAAGAGCCGAGGCTTATCTGGCTGGGGCCTTTGATGCCAAAAGATATGCATACATTAAAATGAAGTATGAAATAAAATAAGAAACATTATAAAATTTAGTATTTGAATTTAAAAAAAAAGTATTAATGACACATTGAAATTCAGTTAGTAGATCAAGCTTATTGTGCAAGTAACAGAAATGCATGCAAAATCGAGAGTAACAAGCATCAAATAGAAGTTATCATTATTCTAACAATGAACTATTAAATGACAATACTTTTGAATGAATCAATAATCTCAAGACAGTGATTTATATGAAACAACAATTGCATCACAAATGAAAACTACTAGCTTCTCATTTGCAACATTCAATTTAAAACTTAAAACAATCATTAAAGACTGGCATTGTGTGAGCTGGGTATGATAGTAATTTTACGACAAACTAATAATGAGAATATTCATGAAATTTTTTTTATGGCTATCTTACTATAATGAACAAGAAATTTTCGATTTACAATCTTGGTATGTTCACTTAAATGAAAGTTCATGATGACGATAGGCCTATCATAAAATAAAAATATTTCAACATCCTCCTTTTCAGTACATTGAGGAATTGATTTTCTTTTGATACGCCAGGCTTCAACGCACATGCACACAATCCAACAATTCTCATCCTGAAAATAATCAAATGCACACGTTTATCTCCCTAATGGTCAAACACTTCTTAATCAAAATTTTGTTTTACTTAATTTGATTCAGAGATCGTTTGTCATATTTATAATATATTCATTGAACATTTTAAACTAATCAAGGTAGGATATCATTACTGTGATGTTATTGTTTGACATTGCTGGTCACGAAAAATTTAAAGCTGTGAAGTCATTAGATTCTGTAAAGATCTACTTGTATTAGGAAAATACAAACTATAATACCCTTGGAGTATATTGGCCTCAGAATGACAATGAACTGAATTATCAGTTACTGTAAGGTTCAGTTACTGTAAGGTTTTGTTAAATACAACTTATATAATCTTTCTGTTGAGCATCTTTTAAATCTAGAGACATAATAGCTTTAACAGTTCATATTTTTACACTAGTTAGCCAATGGAGTCCTCTTTAGTTTATTAACAGACCTTCTCTTGTTTCTAAAGAGTATAGGCATTTAGTTCACATTTATCCCTGATTTACCTGTACTTTTGCCAAAGTTGTTCCTTCTTGCCGTCCACATACGGATAGATACAGATAGTGTTCAGCAAGTCGAAGGGTTGTTTATAGTTGCTTTTCTGGAAAATAAAAGGGAACTTCTATTTTAAACGTTGTTATTTTGACCAATAAATTTTTGAAATTTTGATGACTAAGAAACTCTAAAGACTTAGTAATTGTACAATATTGGTGTCTTTTAATCTATTCGGTAGGCCTATAATAAAACAAATATAGACTGACTATCTCAGACATTAGTCAAATCTATTTCCCTCTCGTGTGTAAGGTAAACTATTTGACTAAAGCCCTCGAAATCAATCAATATATGTATTAATTTTCATAATTATTAGATTATGCAATGTACTGTCCAAAAATAGCATGCAGAACATGACAAACAGATGTGAATTCATATTTATCATAGAAGTGTATATGTAGCCTTACTAAATTGACACGGTTGTTTGTTTTACCTGCTTTTACCTTTATTTGAATTTATTTAAATTTCTTTTGAAGTTTTGCAATGTTTTATGACAAAATGTGATATTTCATATGATACGAATAAAATTTGTTGATAATTCATACAGGCACTGAACATTAGTATAAATTGTCTAAAAATCTCATATAAACATTATATAAATCATTAAAAATGTCAAGAAATAACCCCTAATTGTAGCCTTTTGGGTCGCTCGTTTTATCAACTGAACATCATTGAGATGGTAAAAAACACTTGTAATAAAAGTAATTTTACTAATTTTATACTTTAAACCCTCAAGCACCCTTGCACAGTCAGCATGCGGTCCAGCTTAAACCAAGTTGACAACATAGCCTACTTAATCTGGGAAGTAGGCTAACTCTTACTTACAGAACCCTCTGAACCAGCTTCAAAGAGTTAAAATAAATGTGAAGATTTAGCTTTCCTTTTTACAGCACCAAAACTTAAGATTACGTTACCACGAAGACCCACAAAAGTTTCAAGATAAACCTAAAAACCCACTCATTTTAAACATTCTAGAAATAATCCGAACTCACACATGGGCGCTATATGAAATATTGTTATGTTTACATAAATATATATTATATAATAGGAGTAAAATTACAGTTGCAGTTTATTATCAATCGCTTACAAGTACTTACCAAGTTTTGGATGAATCTAGTTTCAACTGTAGTCTTGCACAAAACTTTCAAAAGGGAGTCACACATTAATAGTCATACACCTTAGTGACCTTCCTGAAATGGCTGTTCAAGCTGACCTGGAAGAAAATGTAAGACATCAATCATCCATACAAAATATAACACAATACTGGTATTATAAATTGGTAAAGAAGGCTGCAAGTGCTATGTCAGATGAATGCTGATTGAAGAAATGGCCGTACGAATGAAACAGCTTGGCCTTATTTGTTTGCCGATAGGCGTTCTGTCATTCAGTGACCACACTTGGCATTTACATACAATTTTCTTCCATTACATACGATTTTCTTAAATTTAGCTTGACCTGAAAAATATGTTGCGTGTTCCCTTTATGAATAAGCATATTTGAAAAATGGATAGGCGTACAATACCCAACACAGCATTTTTTCAAAACTTTATAAACTGCCCTTTTTCATGAAAAACTGTGTAATTATAATACCTCCAGACATAACGTAGTAATATAGATGCTGACAATTATTTTTACCTGAAGTTATATTGGATGCTTCGGCGTCGAACTCTGTGGCATTTTACGTAGTGTCCTCATTGCCCTCAGCAAGTGCACAGATCAGTCCTAGCAGGACTTTCTGCACCAGTTTCCCGACCAATTAATTAACCTGAAACAGTGACATAAACAGTTTGAAAATAAGTAAGTACATTTTGAATTCAGGGTTTCAGTGTCAGTGTTGTGACTTCAGTCACATGTTTTTGGGTGGTTCAGTTGTCAAATTCGGATGGAATCAAAAGAGTCCAAAATGAATTGGTGACTCTCAACGCCTAAAAATAATTAAAAAATTTGACGAAACATATCTGGAATCTGTGGCGGATTTAGACAGGGTATTCTAGGGTACCCAGACATGTTTCACCACTTGCGGGCCCAGGTTGCGGCATACGTGTTTTCATAATGATATTATTCATCTCGGTGGTCTGGGGGAGGGGGGTCCTGGACCTGCCACTGCTGCAACAATGCAAACCAAATTAAAATTTTAAAGAGTATATACATCAAACTTCCTAGACAAGTAATCATGTACAAATCTTCTGGAAACATTGTGATTTTGTGAAATTAACATTTTTCTGCCAACCTATTGAGATTTGTGTGCAAAAAATACTAAAAGAGTAATACAAACAGTTTAAAATGCATGTCCTTCTACATGTTCTAGTTTTTCAAAGAATCTTGTCTCTTTTGTGTAAGTAAATCATTTCCAAATACTAGTATAGATGGAATACATGCATCTTTTATGTCATCTGCCCACAGGGCCGGACCGATAGCCTCATGGTGGGGGGGGGGGTGTGTAGCACCCTTGAGCCCCCTCCCTTGGACTACTCCGGCCCATTTGCAGACATAACTCAACTGTGCAGGAAAAATGGGGTGCGCGGGAGCACACGTCTTTCAGTATCTATACCGGTGATGCCCCCCGGTTCCCCTCCAGAAAATTCTTTGCTTCGAAGTTGCTCCCCTTGAGACTCCCCTAGTTACGCCACTGCTTAAACATTCAATTTCAGACTGAAACTTGTAAGAACCTCATACATATGAAGCAAGATAGAGGGCTTGTAAGAGTCGAAGTGCAATATAAACCAGCAAAACCTTTCAGGCACCAATTAGTTAAGAAAGTGACAGTTTATTGAATCACAACTGGTACTATAGAGTGGCCTCTAAAATAAGTTTCTGGAAGTCAGTTTGGGGGCCCACTGAAATAAATTTCTCGAGTCAGTGGGTGAGGGGGGCTCTGAAAAAAACTTCTCCATAGTGGGAGAGGGTCTCTGAAACAAATATCTCAAGTCATTTGGGCCTCTGAATTAAATTTCTCTGGTCAGTTGGGGGGCCCTCTGAAACAGTTACTGATTTCTCAATTAGTAGAGCAGGTGTAGAGGGCCCTCCGTAATGAATTTCTCGAGTCAGTAGGTGGGGGGGCCCAATGAAATAAACTTTGCAAGTCAGTCATTTTGGTAATTCGAAATCAAAATTTGTCGCGTCAGTTTGCTGGCCTTTTGAAATAGATTCTCCAGTAAAATGACGATTCTCCAGTAAAATGACGATCTTCGGGATAAATTTCTCGAGTCAGTTGGGGGTCCTCTGAAATAAACTTCTCAAGTCCGTCATGTGGGCCCTCCAAAAATGGGCCCTCTGAAATAAATTTGGTGAGTCAATTTGGGGCCCTATGAAATAAATTTCTCAAGTCTGTTGAAGGTCCTCCCCAATAAATTTCACGAGTCAGCAGGGGGCCCTCTAAAATAAATTTCGCAAGTAAGTGGGCCCTCTTATATAGAGTCATTGACGCTGCGGTCGCTCTTTAGGGAGAAAATTCTCATTTGTCAAGAGCTAGATTGGAACCCCAGACCCAGCGATTCAGCGATTAGCAGCCTAGCACAATACCACTGGACCAACTGCCCCCCCCCCAACATTTATATAAAACATGCAATTAAAACACTACAACTATTTTTAAAAGTACTTCATTTTCTTTTTAATGGAATTGCTTTCAATTACCATTTTTGGCTCTGTCTTCAAAGTTCCGTCCTTTGGTAACCAGGCCGTGACTGGTGTGGTTACATCGATTTCTTGGCTTCCAATAACTGGCTTGAACATGTTGAATTGTAAATAGATATCAGTCCTCTCTCTTGTGCTTTCAGCATTCATACATACTACATAGATCTGTAAAAACAATGAAACCATTACTTTTCTATTGGCAGTCATTCTGCAGGTAATTTTTTTAATTATTTTTAAGACAGAAATTTAACCAATGTGCTTTATGTACAGAAGATCAACCCAACTTGACACACGGTAGTCTACTAAATAGCAGCTGAATGCAAAGGGTATACTGCTGAGCAACTTATGTTTTTACCTGAAGTTAACTTATATTAGATGCCTTGTACCAATCTGTTTCTGGTTTCATATGCTGCCCTGATTGCTCTGTACAGATACAAACGATTGATCAGTCCTTTGGGATGTTCTTGGAAGATTTTTCTTGCTGACTTGATAACCTGAAATATGAGGCCAGATACATTTAATCCTTAGCTTTGAGCGTACCCATAATTTTTCTTCAATTGACAGGGGTAAAAATTACGATTCCTTTTTTTTTTCCTACCGACCCACCCAGGAAAAAGTGCCTTGAGAAGATCCGAGAAGCTAAATCAGTTATGTCTGGCCTAACTTGATTATTAGTTAGTACAGGCTGAAGTTTAATCTATGAGATATCAGCATATATTTTGAAATGCAGGGCTAAAAAAATGTGAATTTCCAGATAATTTGATTAAGTACAACAAAATTTCCCACGTATGGTTGCGAATCGAGCGACTACTTCCAAGTAAAAAATTTGGACCTTTCTTCAATAATTTCGAGATTTATAAATTTCCAATCAATGACATGCCCAAATTCATTAGGCTACTTTTTCCAGCCATGTGACGAAATGGTTCTATGGGACACGTACCCCCTCATATTTGACCTGTCACTTGGGCCCCCCAGGTATCCACCCCACATGAACTTTTCAACCTTGATTGGTCAAAATGTACAATTGGTATTGTGGGTGCCCCTCCAGAGAATCGTGTGGTTACTCCACTGTTGGAGGGGGACACTTTTTTGTGTGAAAACAAAATGTATTATGGTAATGGCCAATTTGGTAGGGAGCGTTTCTTAGAAACACATTCAGAATTCATGATTGTAAAAAAGCCTACCCGACTTTTTTAGTCCTATTCGCAGATATGATGGCCGATATGCGGGGCATGCATTATTGTACTATACCCCACAATTTCCACATAAGGGGTGGGGTGTCACTGGTATCCTAATCGGAGGACATGTCCTCTCGTGAACGCCATTTTTCAGTACTTATAAGTTGTGTCCGAAAGGGGGCCCAAATGTTCCAAGGATGCTATACCCCCCCAACCATGAGGCTATGGGTTCGGCCCTGCCGAGGAGTATAACTATAAATTATTTCTGCAGTTGTGCAGCAATTCTGCAGGAAGCTATAGAATTCAGTAGGAAGCTGCAGATTTTCACAAATTAAGGACCTGGCTTCACATTACGAAGCTGGGAAGAAGCTGGTACTCATGGAAAAGGTAGGGAATACGGGCATGTCATTGAGCACACGGAAATTTCTAAATCTCAACAAAATTATGCAGTTCTGCAATTTTGGTCCTCGGACAACCAACAAGACTCAAATCTATTCAAAATTGGCACTAGTGATGCAGACCGGACCACCTTTTAAAGGGTGGTCCAGTATTTACAAAAGTGGTCCAGTCCAGGTCTGGTCCAGGATGAGGTGGTCCGATTTTGTTACTGAACCGGTCCAGAAGTGGTCCATCGACATTTCAAAAATTATGATAAAATTAGGGTGAAAACAAGCTATATGACATAAATTTCATTTTTAGATATATGACAAAATCCATGCGATACTCTTCATAACAGGAAAAATCACTGGACCGATCCAGACCGGCACTTGACCGGTTCGGTCCAACACTGGACCGCTTTTTGTAGGTGGTCCGGTATTTTGGCGGTCCAGGCTGGACCGCAGACCAGACCGGTCCAAGGCGGTCCGGTCTGCATCACTAATTGGCACCAAACAAGACTCAACTTTACAACAATTTAATATGTCAGAAATGTCCTTGTGTTATTTGGTAAAAAATTCGAGTATGGATCATGATTTTTGATGGATTTTTTTAGCTCTATTTGTCCGATTTTCACGATTTTTTTTTTCACTAATGAAAAAGGGGGTCAACGAATCCACTTCGGGTGATTTAGGGCCTAAAAACGAAGGTCAAACCCGCGGAGCATGGGTATACACTTCAATATATATTGAGTGCCCCCGGCCCCCAAACTGCTGCAACCCTCCAAATCAGCCTTTCCTCGGTAGCAGCAAGGCCTTTCAATATTTTGATTCAGAAATATACCATCGTATATGATTCAGCATGTTCAGAAACGATATATAGGCCTATATAATTATAAATGCTGAAATGCACTTACCTGGTGATACTAGGGAAGTAATCCAATAACTATTCCAAGTAAATTATGTCCCAGACAGGCAGATAATGTCAAAAACTACTACACTCACGCTTATGACCTCCCCATTAAATGTGGCACTGGGCGAAAATACCAGCAGTTTAATCATTCTGAGAGAAATGCACACATTTCTGAGAAAATTGAACAAGAATTTGGAAAGAGTCTCAAACATATCCTAGAGAATCTTAAAAACTTCTGAGATTCTCACGAAGTTCTGCTATTCTCTCAGAATCTTTTTACAGATAATCTTAAACATTTCTGAGAGATAATCCTAGAAATTTCTGAGAGAATTGCTGAATTTATGCAATTCTCGCCGTTTTTCTGCTATTCTCTCAAAAGTCTGTGATATTCTCTCAGAAATTCTACTATTCTCTAATAAATTTATGATTCTCTCAGAAATTTCTGAGATTACGATTTTGGCCCCAGAGGAGCTTCATAGAAAACATATCTAAAACCGTATGAAATTCCGGAAGTTTTTACCAATTTCTGTGCAAAATTAAATCTACTTTTCTATGCAACATTTCGTTGACAAATCACATATCTATATGATAGGATAATTAATTTTATTTCATTTGATACTATTTTTAAAACTCTATTATCAATTTCCATCAAGTTATAAGACAAAATGTAACATAAAATCATAGAAAAATAGGTGATTTTCGTCGAAATTGACAACAAATGTTGAGGGCACTTGAGGCAGGGTTTCCCTTCACCCCAGACCAAAATTAATGTGATATTTGGATTCCCCATACCCAAAGCATGGGAAACCAAACAGGAGGCTATTAAAATCTACATTGTTTGTATTCTGAACAGGTCTACAGCACATGATATCCCGGGGACCTAAGAAAGGTTTCAATGGTGCAGACTTACTTATTTTTAAGTTGTGAGTGTTAAAAAAAAAGTGCTGCAAAATAAGTGAGTACACCCAATGGGAAATATACATGGGAGTGATTTAGAAATTGGCAAGTTGTATGAGCTAACATCATGGAAATTTTTTACAAAGCATGTCCTTATAAAATAGATGACATCAACTTAGTATCACGTAAAATGCAAGAAATTCCAATGGCCACTATAGATGCCTTGGAGCAGCAAACATTTCCACAGGTAGTCATCCAAAATCAGCAATGCTATTTCAATATGGAGAGAGAGAGATTCCTTGGCACCGGAATTGCATACTCTGCCACTTGTAATGTGGCAGTAGAAATTGGTTGTCCTTTGTCATAAACTTAGTTGATGTGACGAAATTTACACCGAAGATGCCAATTTTCAAAATAAAAATTTTTTAATGCCACTTATATGCAAAATTAACTCATTTCTCAGGTAATTTCATTGTCTGTTTTGCATTGGGTAACTCACTTATTTGGTTGAACTTTTGCATTTTATTACTTGTAAGTTACAAATAATAATTCGTACATCCTTCAAAGTTTACATGGATATTCTACCAGGTCTAGGCTACATCATATCATGAACTGGGTGGATTATTTTACTTGAGTGTCGAGATCTGAGTAAATTAGTCCAGGAGTCACAGGGATGTACTCATTTACTGGGGATATTGCAAGAGATGTACTATGTCACACCTGTATACACTGTATATATGTTTATAGATACATTAATTCACCATGTGGTGTGATACATATTTCTTGAATTAAATAATCATATTGTATAGACATCGTCAGATTGATAGACAGATAGATGGTCAGATTGATAGACAGATAGATAGTCAAATTGACAGATACACTACCTTCCAAAAGTTTGAATGCACCTGGAAAAGTGAGGTTTCTTTTAAATATACTTGGTTTTGAAAGGAAGTATTGTTTTATATTTACATCAAACAATATCAGAAGTCACACTGAAGTCACAAGTTGCCTTCGTTTTGTCAATTTAGGTCATTTTGGTTGAAATTCATGGCCTTTCTCGACATCCCAAATTATGGAATTTTATAAAAAGTTGTCATAGCCCAGTAATCTTCCGGGTTTATGAAATTTATTCATATTTAAGAGTTTCCACAGTTGTAACAAGATCATAACAGTAGTTTTAGACCACAAAAAGACAGTTTAAAAATTGGACTTAGACCACTAAAAAATAAAAATTTTTGATAATTTCGGGTCATGATGAAATATAAACGTAGACTGTATTTTCTCTAGTGCAAATTATTTTATTTGAGCCTTATCAGCATTGTTTTGACCGAAAACTAGCCAAAACGTGTATTTTTGCCCAATTTTCAAAAGCCATTTTCTGGTCGGAAACTACTGGAAAAATCATATCAAACCACAGGAAATGTGTAAAAAATGACAAAATGTCATTTATATGGAAGAAAATTGTGCTTTTACAGCTTTTCAAAGAAAATAATGAAATAGGATATCGAGAAAATTATATAAATGTATACCAAAATGAATTTAAACCATGAAACAAGGACACCTTATGGCCTCCTCAATATGAATTTCCATGTTGTTTGATTTAAGTGTAAAATACAAATTGTGTAGAAGATGAAGTATTTTTGAAGGAAATCTCACCTTTTCTGGTGTATTCAAACTTTTGGAGGGTAGTGTAGATAGTCAAATTGACAGACAGATAGATAGATAGATAGACAGATATATATATACTAGAAAAGCCCATTGGGGGCGTATGTACTGTAATTGATCGCTAAGAATGGAATGAATTGTACTTAATCAGGTACAAAAGGTACACATATTTTTTTGTGCTCATTGTAATATGGCTGTAAAGTAAATATTCATTCATGTTACTTTTTGGAAAAGTTAACAAATATTCATAATGCCAATGCCCAATGAAGTTATTGAAAAAACCATGTAGAATGAGACTTTTAAGGTGTGTAATGTACAATTAAATTACATTTTTAAAAAGGCTCCAAATATACACAATGGATAAATCTGTAAAGCATGAATTATCCAGGTTACAGATTTTCTAATTAAAAAATTCCCAAATAGATTATCTTAATTTCAGTTCCAGTAACTTGTTAGCCTGATCATATCACATTCATGCCTACTTTGATTTCTTTTGGTTGACTTTCACTCAAATATTCAATTGTTGACTTCAAAAGTTCACAGAACAATGTGAAACCTGGATCCAATTGACTAAATTTAAGTGCAGTAGGTGTGAATGAAAGACAAAAGACTGCTTGGAATTGACTGAATTGCTGTTAGACCTGGCTGAATTACTCAGATTCACCTGAATGCTAGCAGCTAATGACACAATGTCATGTGCATGCATGGTTCTTTGCAGGTGCAGGTGTAAGGTGCAGGCCTAGGTGCGAGGTGCATGTGCCATTTTAAGGAAATTAAATACTGCTGGGACAATATAGGTACACTGTGCGAAGTTGGCTGTTGTGGGCCACCCAGATTCCTCAATCCTAAAGGTGAAAGAAACAGCTTAAGATGAATTATATAGATAGATAGATAGATAGATAGATAGATAGATAGATAGATAGATAGATAGATAGATAGATAGATAGATAGATAATCCTCCGAGGGCATCACCAATTTCCCCTGAGGGCATCTCGGAGTGGCGGGCCCTCGGACTTGCGGGCCTTTGGGGACGATCGTAAGGGGTGCCCTCAGGGCACCTGAGACTCAGGGTGCCCTCAGGGCACCTCGGACTGGCGGGCCTTCGGACTGGCGGGCCCTCGGAGTGGCGGGCCCTCGGACTCATAGGGTGTCACCGTGTTAGAGCACCAGGCAGTTTTTTTGTTGGCGAGTTGCAGACGGGCGATTTGTGTTGTGGCGAGTTGACTTGTCAGCCTTCTTCTTCTTCTTCTTCTTTTGGTGAATTCCCGCCTTTAGTGTAGGCGAACCTCTGAATCAGAGTGAAATGTTACAATTCATTAATAAGAGTGTCCCTGCGGGATGACAGGATGTAGCATATTGAGTTACTTATGCTGTTTGCCCTGTATATGGACTCCGGGAACTGTAAGCCAACAACATTCAAAGCGTCACTACGTCTATCTACTTGAACTACTGAAGCTACTGGGTCTACTGGAATTTGAGGAGTAATTATGTCTCGGTCTATTTTATTGTCTCTCATATAGCAGCACCCATTTAGAATTGCCGAGCATATTTCCGAGTCCTTAATTGGAGGTTGTTTCTCTTCTTCGCAATAGAGGATTTTCAGGGAAGTAATCCTTTCCTCGATAAATTGGCGAGTGGACCTGCACCGAGCAGTTAGATGTAGGATGTCCTCTTCTTCCTCCATGCATAATGGACATGTGGAATTGCCTTCTTCTGGGTTGCTCTGCATTCTTCTTACTTCTGACATGGTCTTGAATCTTCCGACAAGCATACGAGCACGAACTGATGCGGATGCGATCTTGTTCTTCATTCCCCTGCAGCAGGACCATAATTGATGTGGGGCTAGGCAGCTAGTCTCTCTCCACACCCACCATTTCAAAGTTGTTCTGCGTGCCGCACTGTGCATGAGTTCGCCTTTCGCCTGATTTTGTATGGCAATGTTGATCTTTCGTTTCCATGCGAGTTTCTTATCAGGCATCACTAGTGCAGAGTAAATGTCTATGTCGTATTTTGTTGCTATTTTGCTGACATGTTGGAACCAACTCCATTTGTTCTTGTATTGTGTAGAGAGCTGTCTTTCTGCAAGCTGCCGAAGCTCATGATTTCTTGGGAGTCTGCAAATGCTTCCGAAGAGTGACAAGGTTCTGCAGTGGAGATAAGCTTCTATAGGAAGCGCCCCCAGAAGGATGTATATTGCTTCTGTTGCTACATTTTCTGGGAGGGCTTGAATCTGCCTAAGAAGTCTTTTGTAAAATTTATCAATCAGCTTGATATCCTGGGACGACGGGATCGTTGCCTCCAGTCCATGAAGTAGCCTAGGGGTGATGTACGTTTGAATAATCTTAAGCGCAGCAGGGGGATCTATTCCATCGTTGCCGTGAAGACCAACTCTCAGGAAAAGGTAAGCTGCCCTTCTGGCTTTTTTGATGTTGCTGTTGACATCCGGCGAGTTTTTACCCTCTTTCCATGTCAGGCCTAGATGGGTGAACTCTTCTGTTCTGGAAATCTCCCTTCCCCCGAGGTTCCACACAGGCTGTTCGTATCTGTCAGTCTTGGAGTTAACCATCTTGGTTATTGTAGACTTTTTGGGGTGGAGTTCGTATCGATGGTTGGTTGCATATTCCAGGGCTGCATCTAGTAGTGGTTGGACTTGGCTTGGGTTTTCGGTTATCAATGTAACGTCGTCTGCACATGCCGGTGAGCCTACATAGATATTCCCTATGCTCATCCCCAGTTGTGACACCTCCAGACTTTTTAGCAGGTCATTGATGTATAGTTTGTATAAGAGTGGAGATACAATGCTTCCTTGTTTCACACCTCTCAGCACTTGATAACTTCTGGAATCTTCTCCTTTCCAACGGATGCATTCGGTAGTATTTATATACAGGTCATCGATCAACTTCCACATGTTGCTCTGGAGTTCGGTGTTGAGGAGCTTCTTGCGAAGGAGGAAATGGTCCACAACGTCGAACGCTTTCCTGGCATCCAGCGAGACAATGTATAGTGATGACTTGTGTGCTTTAGAAGTAGCAATGGCTTCAGAGATCATAAGGGATGCCATACTTGGAGATCTGGCGCTGGTAAAACCGAACTGGAGGTAACTTGTTTCTTCATCAATCTTCTCTTCATTCCCTGCTAATAACCACATGGTTTCAATAAGTTTCAGAAGAATGGAGGCAATCGTTATCCCTCGGTAGTTATCCAGTTGCTGATGGTCCTTTCCGGGCTTCGGTAGCACGATCTTGTAGGCCTGTTTTATTGCATCGGGAATTTTACCACTCTTGAGGATCTTATTGATTATATCCAGCAGTGTGCATCTCGATCTCTTCGAGAATAGCTTCAGGAGTTCTGCTGAGTGTCCCTTGATGTCCGGTGCCTTGCCTGTCTTGAGTTTCTTGATAGCTGAGTCCAGGAGTTCGCTGCTGAATAGATTATTATCTTCCCTGAGATCATTAATCTTCCTCATGAGGTTGAGCAGGTTGTCTTCCTCCGGGCGTGTTGTAGAGCAAGATAGTTCCTCGAAGTACGTGGCACAGGCATTTGTGATTTCTCTATTGTCGGTCACCGCTTTTCCATTTATTAACAGACAGGTGATTGCGGCGTCTTCCTTGAGTTGTCTCTTGATTATCTTGGCAGCGACATTCGGGTCATTTTCGGTGGCAGTGCTCAGTTCTTCCAGAAAAGTACATCTGTCGCTCGCCATTTTCTGCCTCTGGATTCTTCTGACTATTCTGGTAGCTTGTTTCTTGTCTGTCCAAGTTGGGTGATCAGCCTTTGGTCTTCCCGCTTCTTTCCAGGCATGCAGCTTTCTCTTTGATTCATCGACAGCTTCTTTGAGTTCTGGAAACCAGGTTTTCCTACCACGTTGGCTTGATGCTCTAACCGTGATCTTCGGAGTAGATTCAATGAGAGCTGTCTTCATCATATTTTGGAGGCAGTCCACAGCGGCATCAGGGTCCAGAATCTCCCAGTTGTAAGAATCAATTTCCTTTTCTAGAGTTTCCGTGAACATCCTACAGTCCATCTGCTTATGGTCGAAGAAGGTCTTGAGGAGCGGTCCAGTCCTCTTCTTTTGAATTTGAAGTGGGATTACTACGGATAGTATAAGTGGCCGATGATACGATGTATTCATGGCCTCGTTACATTCCCCCTCCACCTTGGCTGGGTTCCATTTGAGCTGTAAGAATTTCTGTTTTACGAGGGCATGATCAATTCTTGAGTGGTGGTTTAGGTGCGGATTCACGTATGAGAATACGTCTTGGTTACCAGTACTCAGGTCCAGAAGCTGGTGTTCTCTGATCAGGTTGATCATTGCTGTTTCCTTGTTAGACTTCCTATGGAAGTGGTCCTCGTTCAAGTCGCCGATCAGAAGTAATTCATGCGAGGCTGAGAATTTTTCCATTACAGTGTGAATGGCGTCAAGGTCCTCCTGGAATTTAACACTCGCTTCTGCACTGTTTCCGGAGGGCAGATAACAGTTCAAGATACAAATTTTGATGTCTCCTAATTTTAGAGTTGACACAAGGATTCGGCTGTTTCCATCTTCACACGGAGGGTCTATGAATGGGGCAATTTTTTCACTGAAGATAGTCGCAACGCCACCTTGTCCGCTGGTCCTTCTGGCGTGGTTGTACTCTGTCTCCTGTGAGCGGCTGTGCACTATCTTATCTGGGAAGATATGATTGAGCGAGTTACGCTCGTAGTCATTCAACCAATGTTCCTGTACGCAGAGTATGTCGACCTTGTAACATAATTCTGCAGTGAATAGTTTATTTTGGTGGGCACCCTGGACATTCAATGATGCAATTCTGAGGTTAGAAGTGTCTCCAGTTTTCTTCGTCTCCCCATATCCTGCTGGGTGGCCACCCTTTAAATGTCAGTCGAACATTCTTGAGTGAGGTTTTTCCGCTGTGGTCCCTTCCGGGGATTGCGAGTTCAGTAATCTCGTGAGCTCCTCCCTGTGTCCAAACATTGGCGGCAACCTCTCCACTTTATCGTCTGCCGCTGTAGTCGTAGCATCAGTGGTGTTAGGGCCCTGCTTCCAGTGCCGCTGAGATACTGACGCGTTGCCATTCCCGAGTCCCGCTGACTGTGCTCTTGGTGGTCTGCCATTCTGGCCAAAGGAGGGATCAATTAATGTCTCCCTGCTGGTAGGAACCTCTCTGACGTTATGTTGCGGGTATCCATTACCTCCTCGTCTCCAGGGCTGGTCAGTTGGTCTCTGCGGTTGGCCTGCATATCTTCCATTTTTTTGAGTTTGTTGACTTTGTCTCTGTCTGCTTTGTTCTTCCTCTCCTTGAGCACCTCTGCAACGTTCTGGCTGCTTGTAGGAGGCCCCATGCGTTGATGCCGGAGGGACGAATCAGCCAGATCTATCAAAATCTGTGAAGTGGAAGGTTTTTGTTTACAAAACGGGAATGTTGCGGCCGTCTTGAAGGGTTTAAAACATCATTCAGGTGTCCAAAAATCGCAGGAAAAGTTGTCACAATGGGAAATAAGACTGTTGTCTGAACATCAGTGCGAAAACCGGATCAAAATCGGACTTTTTTGAGGTAAACTCATGATCGTTTTGCCTAGGCTGTCACAGTCATCATTGACACTTCTTCAGTTCTACTTCTATGATGATACTGTGTAGACTGCTGCTGCAGTATAACACACAGGGTGCGGTGACTTCTGGTGATGGTGCTGTGGCGTGATATGTACATGTGCTTATTTCCAAGTGTCAGTTCGGTGCACTATATACAGTTTATATACAGTGTGAAATGTTAAATATTTGTAACTTAATTCGCACGTGGCCAGTAAGGCAGTAATCATGCATTTCAAAATACATTATAACCTTTAATATAATCCATAATTGCAACATTGTGTAGTGACATTGTAGACAATAATCCATTAAATATCCAATAAGTATCGGTTGAGTCCGCATGGCTGGGCCGCTAGTTGCTGCCCTACCTACTTGGGTCTTCTTGTCCACTTTGTCAATTCTTCAGTTACTTCATTTTTAGGCTGGGCCGTTAATTACTGCCCTACCATGCAGATTCACCCGACATTCCCGGTTTGGCCTGATTTATTCTTCTCCAATCAGTAATGTAACATGGTTTCACATTTATGCATCTGGTATTCTTCTTTGGCTGGGCCGCTAGTTGCTGCCCTACCTCCCGTTTCGCCTCCCTTGCTCCATGTTGCTTCTTCACTACGTGATTGGCTGGGCCGCTAGTTGCTGCCCTACCTCCTATCCATGCACGTGCAGTTCCTTCACTACATATTCACCAGTATTTCACCTTTGTTGGGGCTGGGCCGCTAGTTGCTGACCTACCTTTCGCTCCTTTCTTCAGCCAAGTAATCAGTACACATACATTTGTCGATACTCACTTCTTCCCAATTGGACCACTCTGTCCCTTTCTCTCGGTGCTGTTACCACAAGTTTTCCTTCGCTTATCCGCCTCCATAGGGCATTTCTAAAGGTTTCAATGGTGGAACTATTCACTACCTCCAAGGGTAGTAGGTTCCAGCTCCTTATACTTCTAGGGAAGAAACTGTACTTATAGTTGTCCGTGCTCGCCCTGACGTTCGTGTATGAGTACTCGTGCTGATTTCTGGTTGGCACAGTCGCTGGGAATATGTATTGTGGTATTTTCACTGCCACTAGATTATTTACGGCCTTGTACATCATGGATTGGCGTGCTACAAATCTCCTCTCGTGTAGTGTCTTCCATTTTAACATGTTCATCATGGCTGTTGGGCTTTCCATCTGGCTATATTTTCCCGTTGTGAAGCGGACTGCCTTCCTCTGTACTTTCTCTATCGTGGCAATATCATTTTGCTGGTAGGGATCCCATACTGCACTTGCGTACTCCAGATGTGGTCTGACTAATGCGTTGTACGCTTGTTCCCTGATGGTCATAGGGCAGTCATGCAGATTTCTCCTAACGAAGTTTAAGGCTACATTCGCCTTGGCACCAGTGTTCTTGATATGTTTTCCCCACGATAGGTCCTCACTAAGCTCTACTCCAAGGTATGCCTGTGACTTCACTCTTGCGAGTTCTATACCCAACATGCTGTAACTGTACGATGGGGAATCTTTTTTCCGCGAGACATGTAGATGGTAACATTTAACTGGATTGAATCTCATCTGCCAGGTGTTAGCCCATTCCACTAGCCCATTTAAGTCATCTTGAAGCGCGGCTGCGTCTGCAGGTGTGGAGATTGTTCTATACAGAAGGCAATCATCAGCAAACAGTCGTATCTGTGATGTGATACTCTCCCCGATGTCATTTATGAATAGTATGAAGAGTAGTGGGCCGAGCACTGTTCCCTGAGGCACGCCAGATTTCACGTGGACTTCTCTTGATCTAGCTCCATCTGTAACAACGGTTTGCTGTCTATCCATTAGCCACGCCTTAATCCATCTCTGTGTGGTTCCCCTGATACCATAAAACTCCAGTTTGCCTAGTAGCCTTTGGTGTGCAACAGTGTCAAATGCTTTGGCAAAATCCAGAATAAGCACATCTGTTTGATCTTGTCCATCGAGTCTTCTACTGATATCTTCCACCGTGGTGATTAGTTGAGATTCGCAGCTATGCCTCTTCCTGAATCCGTGCTGATAATCTTTAAGGATCCCGTACTTATCGGAATGTTCCATGATGCTGCTGAATAACACATGCTCAATTACTTTGCATGAAATACAAGTTAGGGATACTGGCCTATAATTTGACGGTAGAGTCCGAGCCCCTTTCTTGAAAATAGCTGTTATGTTTGCCTGTCGCCAATCAGTAGGGATGCATCCTGAATCTAGACTTTGTTGGTAGATCTTTCTCAATATCGGTGCTATTTCTTCGGCATTTTCTTTTAGTATGGCTGTTGGAATCATGTCAGGTCCCATTGCTTTCTTCGGGTTCAGCTTGCGCAGTAATTTCACTATTCCATTTGTAGTTACGTTGATATTCGGCATGGAGTTATAATGAGATGTTCCTTTACTCGGGATATGGCCGGTGTCCTCGGTTGTGAATACCGCTTCATATTGATCTGCTAGTGCCTCAGCCTTTTCCGACGCCGTCGTTACAAGCATATTGTTATGCATCAGTCCTGGTATACCACACTGGTCCTTCTTTCTCTTCTTGATGTAACTCCATAGATTCTTCTTCGATCCACTTTCATCAAATAAGTTGGAGATGTAACAGTTACAAGTTGGCCCAAATTGCCATCAATTTCTCAGGGCTGTAGATATCTAGAAATACATAAATCTATAGCCAACACTGTTTCATTTTGTGTAGCCTAAACAATAGCATCTTACAACTTTACACAATTATAACTTCTCCAAATTAGCATGGTTAATAAATCGGCCCTACCATACACCCAATGGATAGTACCAAACGTTTTTACATTTGTTTGTTTATTGCTTTAGCCTGCTCTTGATATTTTACTTAATGTTGTCAATTTTTTGTATGCATTCCTTTTTAAAGTTCATCAAATTATATCAGTATCTGTGTATTCTCACTTTGTACTTTATCATTGTTTATATCAACTTCTGTAAAATGTAATTCACCAATTCCATTCATGCCAATCAGAGGGAGAAAGTTCATGGGAAAGGCCAATAAGTTCATGAGCTCAAGGGGCGGATCCAGGGGGTCACGCACACCTCGATCGTAGCTTGTGACGTTGTCATTATAATGATGACAGGCTAGGCAAAAGTGCAATTCTAGGTGATTGGTAGAATGGGGGTAAGGAGCATCAGACAGGGCATCAGACAGAAGCGAGTAGACAGTCACATTGCTGACATTGTGTGTTGTTCTACTGTCAATTGAATTACTGTCTGTTTGCTCAGGGTTCTTCCTATTGTTGACAATGTGCACATATTTTGGTTCTTACAAGTTACAATGCCATTCTAATGTAGGCCTATATGTGAATCTCATCTTCATAAAACTGGTACAAAGTGCTGAGTACCGTGATACACCGTATCGAAATGAACCGGTTTTTTACGTCGATACATGCACTGGTAGGCCTATATCGTATGACGTCATACCAGTTATTTTTCAAGGCTAAAATTCAGTATTTATTGCTTAAAATCACTTAAAATTAACTTTGTGCCGAGACATTGTGTTTTGTTTGCCGCAAAACAGCGGGATGCCGTTTTGCGTCATTATGTCCTGAAACTCGGAATGATGGCCCGAAATTCGCCGAAAAAAGTTGCAAAAAATTGTTGAATTCCTAATAAATGCTGGTTAATTTATATCACGATAATATCGTATATGATAAAGGACGTATCACGATACATATCGTATCGATATTTAGCTCACGGTACTCAGCTACTGGTACATGTTATTGGGTGCAAAATCGGAAGTTAATGTATCTGTTTCGGCCATTTCAGTTGGAGGCGGCTATTGTTACACAAATTGTCAAAAATTTAATAAAATGCATTTTTCTTGAGAAAATCATCATTTCGGTCAATGGAACTCCCTGGAAACATTTGACTTGAAACAAAATGGAGAAAGTTTCAAATTTTACAATTTTTGGAAATTTAAGAGTCTTCTTCGCTGCCTCTGTCGTATCACAGAGAGGCCTCCGTCATATCACGGAGAGGCCTCATAGTCCAGGAGCATTAGATTTAACCCGGAACAAATTAGTAACAAGCTGAAATTTTCAGGAAACATTCAGAAAATTGTCTAGAATAACATACTAAAAGTCCTCGAAAATCCTCTTATTGGCACCTTGGGAATTCAAGATGGCGTCCAAGATGGCTGACTTGAGCGTTTTTGTTGCTTCTTTGGCTCAAAATACTCTACTAATGTTATCAAAGTGTTGGAAATTAATATTCAAAGCTAGAGAATTGACTAGAAGCATGTTTTATGTAATTTGGAATTCAAGATGGTATCCAAGATGGCAGAATTTATGTAGTCAGGCAGCCAAACTTGATTTTTCACCTGAATCCTGCACCGATAGATAAGGTTTTTTCCCCCAATGGATTTGTAGTCCTTAAACCCTCCATAAAACATAAATGGCAGGTAACGAAAGTGTATCCTTGAGAATTTTGAGAAAATGGCCGAATTCAAATGGCCGCCAAAACGAGCATCGGTCAGCCTAACTTTCTTAATTTTGCATCTAGAAAGATGTACAATACATCCATTTCAGGTAAAATAGACATGGGGCACTCATTTTTCAGGTTTAGATACACTTGTAGTTAAAATCAATATATTGGATATTATGTGGAAAAATATAATTTTATCCCTCAAATTTACAATCATTTTCAGTGTAAGTCATAGTTTTACAAATCATTAGGTTTATTAATGCAATTGACACTTGTACATTTCTTTAACATTTATGGGCAGGTGTTATTCTGGATACCGCCTATGCATTTAAGGTTATAATGACAAACATGTGATTTAAGATTGAATTGGCATACAGACATTGTCACAATAATTGCTGACACAAATTGAATTCTTTGACTTGCAAATGACTGTTTCAGTTCAAACAGACTTCAATCTGTCAAGGAAAAAGGTCAAATTGAATCATAAACATAAAAACATTAAGAAGTATAAAATTAATTAAATTGAAATAATGGTTCTTCATACCAGAACAGGTACCACAAATTCTCATTCCTAATCATGTCATCAAGAAAGGAACTGCTGAGATGAAGAAATCAAAGACAGGACCATTCTTTGTGTTGGACCTCCTTGTGACTCAATAAGTCAATGTCAGTGTTTTTGATTTTGCCAAATCTGCCAATCCGTTGCATTTTTGTTCATTGCAAACCAGAATATTTGATCCACAAAACTGAGAAACAAAGTAGAAGTTGGAAATGGCCTTGCAACAAATCAAGGAAAATGCAATGAAAGGAATGACAATTGGGCTGGAGGAGGCTGGAGGAGTGCAAGATACTGGACATAATAACAGTCCATCTCCAAGCAACCAATTTGTGGTACCACAAACTGTTATTCCGGATTCTTCTGTAATAGGGCAGATTGAGAGAGTTAATGAGAGAATATCTGCTCCATTATTTTGTTCACAGAAAGCTCTAATGTTACCCTAAATATAAACAATGAATATTAAGAGGAGACTACAACAACACATTTTGCTGTCAGACAGATAAGAAGGGAGCTCTTATGGCTTGAAAACAATCATTAGTATGATGAAGTCCCAAATGATATTGATTATCTTCTGAAGAACCGACGATCCTGTCTGAAAAATCTCTTCATACCTGCCAATGGGAAGAGGCATCACTATTTTTGTGACAAGGTTTTTGGTGTGAAGAAATGCAGTTCAAACAGCAGTAACCAATGGCTGCAACAGGTGATGAAATTGTTTGTAAATCAAAGTATCATAGTCCACAACCAAACTTCTTGTCATTGATATTTCATCTTTTTATATTCTTAGGGAGTCTCTGCCATGGAACTGCTTCAGCTGGTCAGATGGACCACTGCAGTGACTCAGTAACAGCCGTAACATGATGGAAAACGGTTCCACAGCAGGTGGAATCTGGGTCAAAATTGTATACTATGAATTAAATAATGTCAAGTGTTTGTTAAAATTGAAATTTTGCTCTGAATGCCATCATCCACACTTAGAACTGAGGAAGGAGGCTTGATGGTCTCTGAAAGCTCTTCGAGTCAAATTAAATTGTGAGTAAATTTATAGTTCCACTACAAGGATAGTCCTGTTTTAGGCGCAGGAGAAAAATCATCTCAGCAGTTCTTTTCTTAATGAAATAATAGAAAATGCGAATTTGGGGTATCTTATCTGGTAAGAAGAACGATTATTTCAATTTAATTAATGTCAAGTAGTTCCTTAGGCAGAGCATACCCATGTGTTTTATGTTTTTGATTACATTGCGTCTTTTCCCTTGACCGATTGAAGTCTGTATGAACTGAAACAGCCATTTGCAAGTCAAAGAATGCAAATTGTGTCAGCGATTATTGTGACAATGTCTATACGCCAATTCAATCTTAAATCACATGTTAGTCAATGTTATAACCTTAAATGCATCAGCATTATCCAGAATAACACCATTTGATAATCCACTGAAAATATATCTTACAGAAATATATAAGTGTCAAAAACAATTTGACATGCACTTGCATTAAAAACCTAATAATTTATAAAACTACGACTTACACGGAAATGATTGTAAATTTGAGAGATAAAAATTATATTTTTCCGAATAATATCCAATAGGTTGGTCATAACCACCTAAAAACCTGACAAATGAGTTCTCCATGTCTAGTTCACCTGAAATAGAGGTATTTCGCATCTTTCTAGACCCAAAATTAAGAAAGTTAGGCTGACCGATGCACTTTTTGGCGACCATTTTGAATTCGGCCATTTTCCCAAAATGCTCAAGGATACGCTCTCGTTTCCTGCCATTTATGTTTTATGGAGGATCTAAGGACCCCAAATCCATTGAGAAAAAAACTTTATCCGTCGGTGCAGGGTATAACCCTCTGGCTACCTGACTATAATAGAAACATAAAGTCGTCCATCTTGGATACCATCTTGAATTTCTGATTACATAATAACTTCTTCTAGTTCATTCTATGGTCTTGAGAATCAAATCCATGACACTTTGATTGCATTTGTTGAGTATTTTGAGCCCAAAAATGGTATAATCGCTCAAGTCAGCCATCTTGGACGCCATCTTGAATTCCCAAGGTGCCAATAGGAGGATTTTCGAGGACTTTTAGTATGTTATTCTAGACAATTTTCTGAACGTTTCCTGAAAATTTCAGCTTGTTACTAATTTGTTCCGGGTACATGCCAATATGGAGCTAATGCTACTGGACTATCAGCAGCTGCACAGAGAGGTCGCCCCAAAAAAGTTTAGGAAACAGTGAGATTCAGACCAAAGGCCTAAAAAATTTGGGCTGATAATTATATAAAAACCAATGGAAATTAATGATTTCCAGGCATCTTCATTTGAAATGTTATTAAACCTAGTTTGTGAAATTCGGGCAAATGTCGGCTATTATGTCGCTTGCCCACCCCCCCAAAATCGCACGTTATTACCTCCTCTATGAATTACTGCTTACTGTACCAAATTCATAGGACGAAATATACACGCTATTGGCTCCATGGCTCATGTATCATTATATGTGAACTTGTGAAGGATATCAAAATAGTCTTATTATATGATTTCAGGATATCATAAAAAATTCAATTTACTTCATTATTCCGGACATACTATATAGTTACCCTTTGCAAGCAATATTGCTTTTCATATATTACAAAGAATCCAATTTACATATATTTTCGAAATTTGCATTTTATTTTCAGTCTGCAGAACCTACAAATCAGGGCTTTGGAGTCGGAACCAGGAACCGCAGTTGTGGAGTCAGAGGTTTGTGGGATGGAGTTTGAGTCGGGAGTCAAAATTTCATTTTTAAGTGGAATGGGAGTTGGAAATTAATCCTAAAAACATTTGATGTAATTTACAAAAACATAGTGACAACCAGTACTCATATAAAAATCTGTGAAAACTTTAGTAGCATTACTTTTTCTCCCCCTGTTGACCATGTAATATTTGTGTTCAATAATGTCGATAAGTGGCATTGGATTCTTAATTCAGGAGATGTCTGAATTTGAGTTGCTTTTCAGAAAGCCAAAGGAGTCGGGAGTTGGAGTCAGTTCACTTACTGCCGGACTCCGAAGACCTGCCACAAACTGAGCAAAAGAGGTTTAGGTGTGGACCCAGCATTTGGGGAAGTAAGTTATGCTCACTCCGCTACAGGGCATTCTTGTGGTCTGAGATATGTATATTAAGCTTTATAGAAAGATTTTTTATATTTATATATTATTGCGTGGGTTGTTTTGTGATTGAGAGGTTTCTCCCTGCCTACCTATATATGTATATTTCTCCAAGGTCCTCAAAAGAGGGCTGGGACCAGTTATTGTCCCTCAGGCCTCATTTCTTTATTCCTTGTTAAACAAACCACTGCTCTTATCGTCGTAATATTATGTGTGCCCGACGCATAGAGAACTAAACAAATATACCTCAGGAATTTTACCCTATTGTGTCAATCTCCAAAGTGTTTTATTCTTGAATCAATTTATCTTTCTGCTTCTTGCGTTCTCACTTGCATTTATTGTTTCTAAACCCATGTAATTATGACTTTATAAGTAAAATATATGTGAATTTCATTGAAATAATTTAGAGAAATTTTGTTAAAATGTATTTTTGATTTTAGTCTGTATCTATGGTTTGACAATCAATGACAATTTCATGTAGCCGAAACCTGTGTTTGACAATAAAAATTAATCATTCATGACTGAATGAACATTAGCATGTGAATTTCATTGGAAGGGTTTCCAAATATAGCTTTCCCTACACTTTTGCAGTTGCAGATTCAGACAGGGTCATCTGGGGGGGGGGGGGGGGCGCGTTTCGCAAGTCGCATTTCATTTTCTTCAAAATACTATTATTAATCTCAGTTGTCTAGGGGGGACCCGGCCCCCCTAGGCCACCCTGTATCTGACACTGTTTTGCTTCTTATCTGTCATTTGACAAGCAAAATCTTCACCACTTATGATCCGAAAATGTCATACAATTATTTGGCATGTTAATTTCATTGAATGGGTTTCCAAATGTAATTTTCCCTACACGTTTGCTTCTAGTCCATCATTTGACATGCAAAATTTTCACAATTTATGGTCTGAAAATGTCAAACAACAATATTTGGCATGTGATTTCATTGAAAGGGTTTCCAAATGTAATTTTCCGTACACGTTTGCTTCTAGTCCATCATTTGACAAGCAAAATCTTCACAATTTATGGTCCAAAAATGTCAAACAACAATATTTGCCATGTGAACTTCATTGGATGGGTTTAAAATGTAATTTTCCCTACACGTTTACTTCTAGTCCATCATTTGACTAGCAAAATCTTCACAATTTATGGTCCGAAAATGTCAAACAACAATATTTGGCATGTGAACTTCATTGGATGGGTTTCAAAATGTAATTTTCTATACACGTTTGCTTATACTCGATCATTTGACATGCAAAATCTTTACCTCTTATGGTCCGAAAATGTCAAACAACAATATTTCCCATGTCAACTTCAGTGGATGGGTTTCCAAATTTAATTTTCCCTATACGTTTGCTTCTAGTCTATCATTTGACATGCAAAATCTTCACAATTTATGATCCGAAAATGTCAAACAACAATATTTGGCATGTGAATTTCATTGAAAGGGTTTCTAAATGTAATTTTCCCTACACGTTTCCTTCTAGTCCGTCATTTGACGTGAAAATCTTCACAATTTATGGTCAAAAAATATCAAACAACAATATTTGGCATGTGAATTTCATTGGATGGGTTTCCAAATTTAATTTTCCCTACATGTTAGCTTCTAGTCCATCATTTGACATGCAAAATCTTCACAATTTATGGTCTGAAAATGTCAAGCAACAATATTTGGCATGTGAATATCATTGAATTGGTTTCCAAAAGTAATTTTTCGTACAATTTTGCTTCTGGTCCATCATTTGACGTGAAAATCTTCACAATTTATGGTCTGAAAGTGTCAAACAACAATATTTGGCATGTGAATTTCATTGGATGGGTTTCCAAATTTAATTTTCCCTACATGTTAGCTTCTAGTCCATCATTTGACATGCAAAATCTTTACCATTTATGGTCTGAAAATGTCAAACAACAATATTTATCATGTTAATTTAATTGAATGGGTTTTCTACTGTAATTTTTTCTTGCAAGTTTGTTTCTAGTTCATCATTTGACATTTAAAATCTTTACCTCTTATGGTCCAAGAAATGTCAAAAACGATATTTGGCATGTGAATTTCATTGAATGGGCTTCCAAATGTAATTTTCCCTATTATATACGTTTGCTTCTAGTCCATCATTTGACATGCAAAATCTTCACAATTTATGATCCGAAAATGTCAAACAATATTTGGCATGTGAATTTCATTGGATGGGTTTCAAAATGTAATTTTCTGCACACGTTTGCTTCTAGTCCATCATTTGACATGCAAAATCTCCACAATTTATGGTCTGAAAATGTCAAACAATAATAATTGCCATGTGAACTTCATTGGATGGGTTTCAAAATGTAATTTTCCCTATACGTTTGCTTCTAGTCCATCATTTGACATGCAAAATCTTCACAATTTATGGTCCGAAAATGTCAAACAACAATATTTGGCATGTGAATTTCATTGGATGGGTTTCCAAATGTAATTTTCTGTACACGTTTGCTACTAGTCCATCATTTGACAAGCAAAATCTTCACAACTTATGGTCCAAAAATCTCAAGCAAGAATACATTGTATTTGGCATGTGAATTTCATTGAAAGGGCTTTGAAATGTAATTTTTCCTAAACTTTTGCTTCTAATCCATCATTTGACAAGCAAAATCTTTACCTCTTATGGTCCTAAAATGTCCAACAATGGTATTTGGCATGTGAATTCCATTGAAATGGTTTCCGAATACAATTTTTCTTACACTTTTGCTTCTAAATCATTATTTGACAACCGAAGTTTTCAGCACTTATAGTTGGAACAATACTAATCCGCATCTTTGATCTTATTCTCAGTTGATCATTACTCAAATCATATTAAAAAAAACCTTCATTTCAGAATCTCATGTTGTCTGTCCATTCCACTACAAGATATGGCCGAAACTAAGAGAAAAAAGCGTAGTACAAAACTCCAGAATGAAAACAAAACCTTGAAAAAGCAAAACGATTCGCACAAGCAGGAAAACAGCGGTCTGGCTACTAAGTGCGCCAAATTGGAAATCGAAAACTCCAACCTCAAGTCCCAACTCACCGATTGCGCAAATCTGGCTAACAAACACAAAAAAGCCTTTGATGAAATGGAATCAAAATATCTGGCTGAGCTCGAGCAGACCAACGGACTGCTTGCTGACAGTGAGCGTGAACTTTGCAATGTAAAACTCACACTTAAACAAAAGAACAATGAACTTAGCACAGCTGCAAAGGAGTCGGAAAAAAACAAAAACTCACTGAACAAACAGCTAAACAAATTGAAGCAGGATAATGAAAAATTCAAGAAAACCCTCAATGACGCAAAAATTGATCTCGATGCCCAGCTGAAGATCTCTGAGAACAATGAACTGGAAAGTCAACGACTAAAACAACTTCTCAAGGAGCTTCAGAATGAGCGCAACGACCTGCTAGAGCAGCTAGATACTAGTAATAACTCAATGGAGGCTGATACCAGAGCGAATACTGTCAAACCATCTGGACTCGTAATTGTGGATGCTGTGACGGAGGGAGTTATTCCGAAGCTTAATAGGAACATTGATTGGCATCCAGTGGTGACAACTGCTGTCGAATTGGATGACTTCGATCTAAGTCTAATCGATAATGCTGATGTGACACTCCTTATGCTAGGTGCAGCTGATATCAGGAATAAGATAAAGGGCTCTGAAGTTTTCAAGAAGTTACACCCAGTCATTTTGCATGCGATCGATGTGTCTAAAGTCTATGTGGCTGAAGTGCCTCCAGCCAATAAACCTGGAGCAGCTGGACATATTTCCGTCATTAATCACAAAATTGCCAGGCTCACTGGAGCGACACCTCTGTTAACAAATATGAGGGATACGCCAAGAGAAGAGCTAATCGATGAAGATGACAATTTGAAGAATGCTACCCTGTCAGCAATGGCAGAAGTTATTAACTCTAGGATCGAATTGTCCACATCGCTCAAGTCGGAATGCCCAGCCAAAGAGACCAGGTCGGAGATGCCACCGTTTAGGATTACTCAGTTTGTGAAGCTCAAGTCTCTCCAGGTAGGCTTGGTGATTGGACGTGGTGGGACCACTATCTCTGGACTATGCAAAAAACACAATGTTTCCATGAAAGTTGTTAAATGGTCTGTACCGGTAAAAGGTGCAAGCAAGGAGCAAACTGGTGAGATGATGGATGGTGTGCTAATTGATGGCTTACTGCCAAATGTTAAATCTGCTACTGATGCCGTTACCACCATTCTGCTAGCGAAAAGTGTTAAAGATTGACATTTAAGGCCACAGGGGCCTCTTAGACCAAATGAACTGAATTTTGACTCGGCGCGTATTAAAATGAATGTTTGTAAGAATGTTTCTAGCATCCATAAGGTGTCTTGTTATCTGTCTTGTGTGAATGATCTGGCCTCTGTGGAGAATTTTTATTTAGCCAGTCAATCGACGGCATACCCATTCCGCAGTTATGCTGATGCAGTCAAACATGGCATCACTAGCAAAAAGCCCTGCAAAACTGCTTCAGTTTCATCATACTCTAAGTCATTTACTGGCAGCTTGACCGATAAATGTGCATCCCGAGTTGACACCAATGGTAAGGGTCTTATGGGAAAGTCGTGTATAGAACCTCGTAAGAGGCTTCAGTCAAGTAATCTGATGAAGCTGAATCGCTCAAACATAGCTGCTAAGACTAGTGTCTTTGGCAATAACCGATTCATGCCACTACTTTCAATAAATCCTGATACCAACTCTGAAAGATCAGAACATGGACTTGTGAAAAATCCTGGCTTCTTAAGACTAGGTTTATGGAATGCTCAGAGTCTCCGACAAAAAACTCAGCTCGTACGGCAATTCAGGGAAGAACATGAACTAGATGCTTTGCTGATCACTGAAAGCTGGCTCAAGCCTGATGACTATGTAACAATTGGGGAACTTGAAATGGACGAGTACCGTCTCTTACACTCGCCCAGATTGGGCAGACCTGGAGGTGGTGTTGCCTGTCTCATTAAGGCTGGTCTGAATGCCAGGGTAAAAGAGTCCATTACTAGTCACACCTTTGAAAGCATGGAGGTAGAGATAGACACAAAAGGGAAAAAATTATCATTGATTCTGATCTATCGCCCCGAACCAACACCCAAGCATAATTACTGTTTGAGTGAATTTTATGAAGAATTCACCAAGCTGATTGCATACTACCACACCTGCCCCAATGAAGTGGTGATAGCAGGCGACTTCAATTTTCATCTCAATAAGAGTAATAACGGCAAAGCCAATCAATTCTGTAGTATCCTTGAAATGTTCGATCTTGTCCAGCATGTCAAATCACCCACCCACAAAGATGGCAATTTGCTTGATCTTGTCATCACTCGACAGAATTATTAAAGACTGTCGCATTGGCGATCTGCACTCAGACCATAACTGCATACTGTTTGATGTCACATGGAAAATACCTCCAAAACGATTGAAAAAGGCTGGCTACAGAAACACTCGAGCCATTAACCTTACTGCTTTCAAGAGAGACATGAAAAAGCACTTTTCCAACATAACGAGACAAGCCAATGATACTGATCCAAAAAAGCTCAACAGGCTGGTCGACCAATTCCTGTCTTCCAAAGACATCCTAGACCTCCATGCACCAGCAAAAACCATTACACTTACAAATCGCAAACCTACTCCCTGGACTAAAAATGACATTCGGGATCTCAAAACTTCCAAAAGAAAAGCCGAGAAAAAATGGAGATCTACACGCTCTCAGGCTGACTGGCTAATATTCAAGGAGAGAAGAAATGAATTTAATGTCAAATTGAACCAATTTAAAATCAACGATCTCAAAGCAAAGATTGAAAAAACCAAAGGCAACTCAAAAGCGATGTTCAAAGTCCTAAACTCAAGCCTTAACAGAAAGCAACAATCCCCCCTGCCCTACCATAATGATTCCAAAACCCTCGGGGACAGCTTCAACAGGTTCTTTGATGAAAAGATTAAAAAAATCAGAACTAAACTTAATGTTCCATGCCTACCTACTGCAGCAAATGATGGGACGTTCGATGGCCCTAAACTAACCAACTTCAAACTGCTCACCCATGAAGATGTCAGAAAACTGATTAAAGAAATGCCAATCAAACACTGTCCGCTTGATCCACTTCCAACCAAGCTACTCGTCGAATGCATTGATGAATTCTTACCTATCCTTACAGAAATTATTAATACATCTCTGTGCACCGGTACTATGCCAGAAAAGCTTAAACATGCCCTTGTAAAACCCCTCCTGAAGAAACTAGGTCTAAACACTGAAATGAAGAACTATAGACCTGTATCAAATCTCTCCTTTCTTGGCAAACTTCTGGAAAGTGCAGTTATCAAACAATTCACGCGACACATCGCGGCTAATAAACTTGATGATGACAAACAGTCTGCATATAAACAATATCATAGCACGGAGACACTCCTGACTAAAGTTCACAACGACATCCTTACAAGTATGAGTCAAGGTGAAGTGACAATGCTGGTGCTACTTGATCTATCTGCAGCCTTTGATACAATCGACCATGATATTTTATTACACAGGCTCAAGAATAGATATGGCATTGATGGAGTAGCTCTCAACTGGTTTAAGTCATACCTAAATAAAAGATCGCAGTCAGTGATAATAGAAGACACTATCTCTGATAGTTGCTCACTAAACTATGGTGTGCCACAAGGTTCAAAACTAGGACCCATTCTTTTTAATGCCTACATTGCTCCAGTTAGTGATCTTGCCGCTCGTAACCAAGTGAACGATCGAAAATATGCTGACGATCAACAACTCATACTCTCATTCAAGCCAACGCATACTGACCAAGAAAATGGAAAACTAAAACTAGAGAAATGTATCTCTGATATCAGAGGATTCCTCCACCAAAATATGCTGTGCAACAATGGTGAAAAGACGGAACTTCTTATCATCGGGTCTGAAAACAACTTAAAGAGGTTACACATAAACTCTATCAATGTTGAAAACACTGAAATTAAAACATCTGACTCTGTTCGGAACCTAGGAGTAATATTTGATAAAACCATGTCAATGGAAAGGCAAGTTAATAACATGTGTCGTAGTGCATATTTTAATATTAGGAATTTATCTCTCATCAGGAAAAGCCTAGATGCTGACCTTACTAAGACTGCAGTAAATGCTCTTGTTACCCCGCATCTTGACTATGGAAATGGATTATTATTTGGAATACCCAAAAAATTGGAAAATAAACTCCAAGTTGCAATGAACTCTGCTGTCAGACTTATAAATAAACTGAGAAAATATGATAATATCACCGACCATAGGAAAAACTTGCACTGGCTACCAATCCCGGCTAGAATCCAATACAAAATTCTTACCACTACATGGAAAGCCTTGAATGACCAGGCCCCATGTTATATTAAACAATTGCTGCACGTCAAAAAGCAGCTCAAGTGTAACCTAAGAAGTAACAGCCACAACCTTCTCGAAGTACCAAAATACCAGGGCAATAACTATGTAAATAAATCATTTTCACACGCAGCACCAGTTCTCTGGAACTCGCTTTCAGACAAAATAAAGAACATGGACACTCTTGAGAAATTTAAAAAAGGACTAAAAACTCAACTCTTCGTACAATCTTATCGTTATAATTTTATTATCAAGCGCCGGTGAGCAATTGTTAATTGAAACTGGCGCTATACAAATTTTTATTATTATTATAAATCGACCCATCGGGAGATTTATCTTGTTTTCTTTGATTTTATTATTAGCATTCACCATCACTATGGTGAATGCTATTATTTTTGTAGATTTTTTTATTTTTATTATTTTTATTTTTATTTTTCCGTCATTTTCGGTTGAGTTCAGGGTTGTCCTTTTGTGGATGGATAGTACTAGGTGAGATATTATGATCCCCAAAATTTTTTTGACCTTGACCTATTTTTCAAGGTCAGAGGTCACTTCAAAGTTGGCATTTTTGGAGTGCTAACTTCTAAACTAATAAAGATAGAAATGTCTGGATTTCAATGTTATTTCACTTATCACTAGTACAAACAATATCAACCATCAAATTTGAAATTTTCGAAAAGGGGTAATTACCCCAACCCATTTAGTAGTTTACCCTTTGCCATTCTTCTTCTCAGAAACCGGATATGGTAGGATGATTCTGACAACTGAATTGTGTTGCTAAAAGATAGTTCTAGGTCTGCAGCAACTTTCATATTGATCACTCAACGAGTTTTTGAGATATTGAACTTTCAAATTTCAATAATTTTACCAAAAATTAAAAATGTTGAAAATTTTGAGTTTGATTGAAAGGAAATTCTTGAAACTTTATATGGAAATAGCCTAATACATAAAAAAGTATGTTGCAAAATATGAATGACCTTGACCTTGATTTCAGAATTGTCATTTTTATAAATTTGGTCAATTTGCTGCAGATGAGGTTCCAGCTAACTTCTAAAGTAATAAAGATAGAAATGTCTGGATTTCAATGTATCATTACTTATCATAAGCATAAGCAATATCAATCATCAAGTTTGTCATTTTCGAAAAGGGGTAATTACCCCAACCCATTTAGTAGTTTACCCTTTGCCATTCTTCTTCTCAGAAACCGGAAATGGTAGGATGATTCTGACGACTGAGTTGTGTTGCTAAAAGATAGTTCTAGGTCTGCAGCAACTTTCCTATTTGATCACTCAAGGGGTTTTTGAGATATTGAACTTTCAAATTTTGATAATTTCACCAAAAATTTAAAATGTTGAAAATTTTGAGTTTGAATGAAGGGAAATTCTTGAAACTTTATATAGTAATAGCCTAATGCATAAAAGAGGATGTTATGAGAAATGAATGACCTTGACCTTGATTTCAAAATTGTCATTTTTATAAATTTGGCCAATTTGCTTCAGATGTGGTTCCAGCAAACTTCTAAACTAATAAGGATAGAAATGTCTGGATTTCAATGTATCATTACTCATCATAAGGATAAGCAATATCAATCATCAAGTTTGTCATGGTCCAGCAGTATTTCATTTGTGGATAACGGACTTTGTTTTGGAGATATTCAACTTTCAATTTCCATAGATTTTCAATTTTTTGGTATCCTTTGCGGGTGGCAAAATAAAGCACTGCTAGCACTGTGACAGGTAAGTGTCACAATTGCTGTTAGATGTATCACATGTATGAAGTCATATGATGTCATATGAAGTCAATATCAAGTCAATATCAAGTCAATATCAAGTCAATATGAAGTCGATATCAAGTCAATATCAAGTCAATATCAAGTCAAAATCAAGTCAAAATCAAGTCAATATCAAGTCAAAATCAATTCAAAATCAAGTCAATATGAAGTCATTGATCAATTTCAATCAGCATTTCAATTTCATTCTACTATTGGATTGAGCATTTCATTTCATTGATCATTTCATTGATCATTTCATTGACAATACCATCGATCAATTCATTGATCATTTCATTTCATTGATCATTTCATTTCATTGATCATTTCATTTCATTGATCATTTCATTGATCATTTCATTGATCATTTCATTGATCATTTCATTGATCATTTCATTGATGAGATAAAATGGTGAATGCTCATTCCCAGTTGCACTGGGAATATCTAATGTCTAGTTATTATTAGCATTCACCATCACTATGGTGAATGGTATTGATTTTGGTCGTATTATTATTAGCATTCACCATCACTATGGTGAATGGTATTGATTTTGGTCGTATTATTAAGAATTTACCATATATGGTAATTAAGAATTTACCATATATGGTAAATTCTTATTGTTTTTGGTATTATTCTTATTATTATTAAGAATTTACCATATATGGTAAATTCTTATTGTTTTTGGTATTATTCTTATTAAGAATTTACCATATATGGTAAATTCTTATTGTTTTTGGTATTATTCTTATTATTATTATTAAGAATTTACCATACCTATGGTAATTAAGAATTTACCATACCTATGGTAAATTCTTATTGTTTTTGCTATTATTCTTATTATTATTATTATTTCCGGAAAAAATTTGCTCCGATTTTGTTGATTATTTTTGTGAATGTACCTGTATACTTGTAGACTACTGTATTCCGGTCCTGAGTTTGAATTTTAATTTTTAAGGTATATAGGACCTTTTTAGTGTGAATTTTAGTATATTTTGATGTACTATATCTGAATAAACTATTAAACTAGAGTAATTTGCTTTAGTTTCTGTCCATAAACTATAAAATTCTATACAATGGCGAAAAAATTATCAAAATCACTCAAGCGGAACATTCCACACTGAATATTTAGGTCATTTTCGAATTGTTTCGAGTTCGGCAAAAACCATAAATGATAGCAGCATGCTCATAGTGCCAAAAGTTGACCTATAGTACGAGCCAGTGCATAGTATATTTTTAATTTTGATATTGCAAGTATTCATAGAATGGCGGCCATTTTGGTTCAGTGTATTTGATAAATTTGAGGTGCCTGAGTTCAAAATCTATGAAGGAGTCATTTTAGGTAATGCAAATGTATAATGAACCCCCCCAAATATACCCATTTACACCCCATACCAATCTTCAAATTTGACCTTGACCTCATTTTTCAAGGTCATATGACCCGTCAAAGTTTCAATTCACTACATTTTCAAAAATTCCAACAATTATGTTTTTTCAAAGATATCAAGATCATATTATAGATTCTTATAGCCGTCAGCTGGATTGTTTGAACCCTGAAATCGGAATTGATCTATCTCTTCATGCTGATTTATAAAAAAATTCCAAATATTGCATACCGCGCAACATGTAAAATCAGCCTATTTTTGCCCTCTTGAGCGATAAATATTGATCCTACACAGTTCAAATAATAAAATGACCCCCCCTTTGTCACATATTTCCAATCAGGAGAAAATATTGGTTTTGACCTAGAAAGGTATTTTCAAGGTCAAACTCAAGGTCAAACATTTGGCAAAATTGGATATTTGAGATACCTAATTTATTTAACTAGGAAATAATTGAAGAATTCCCACAATCTCTTCAGTGTTTGGTGCCACAGTACCCTAGAGGACCCTTGCAAAGTTTTAAGTTCCTCGGATTGATGTACATTGCATAATAAAGGTCACAAGGTCAAAAAATGACAGCTAAATTGACTGCTCATTTTCCAATTTTGCTCTTGTACCCAAAGTTTGATGGCCTGTATCTCTGGTTCTAATTAAGGTAGAGAAAAACTGAAGGCATATTCGGAAAGCCCCTAGTCTCCTCTAGTATTTGTTTTCTATGCATTTTAACGTATCTCTGCTACTTAAAAAGATCGCCGGACCCTGAAAAATTCATGTTTTTGGTCATGATTTTACACTTTAACATTTTTTTCACAATGAAGGAAATCTTCAAAAAAATTAATAGTCTCTGAATATGTAATCCTAACACTTTTACAGTAGTGTGTGCAATTTCAAGTCTCTACTGTAAACCGTTTGCCTTTGAGATCAAAATAATGTTCAAAACTTGACATTTTCACAGTCTATTTTTTGATGATATTTCACATTTTTGTCATTAATTCAATCGGTTCTATCTTCGGTTCTAATTAAGGTATAGGAATGATGAAAGCAGTTCTGAATACCTCAGATTCTCCTCTTTATTTTATTTAATGTTCATTTTGGTGTACCTTCAATAGTTAAAAAGATCGGTCAACCCTGAAAAATTCAACTTTAACTATATAACCAAATTAGTGCCCTGAGCTAAAAGAAGTCAATTTTGCTGTGAAGAAATACAAAATCAGTATAAAAGTTGCATGGACCTATTGTGTTAATGTGATACATTATACTGATCTTACTATATCTAATATCTATGATGCTAAGTACGTGAATGTTCATATTTGTTTTTTTCTTGTCAAGTGGTCAATAAAACAAAATCAAATGTACTTAACTAAATAAACCAAACTGAGTAAAGTATACTAAATAAACTAAACTAAATCAATTAAACTAAATAAGCTAAACTGAACTAAATAAACTAAACTAAATAAACTAAATTAAGCATGAGCATTCACACAATAGTCTGTACACATAAACATATACAATATACCTTTAAAAAATAAATATATTGGTAAATTCTTCATCACTGACCATGGTCAGTTATAGCCATCTAGTTATTATTAAGAATTTACCATACCTATGGTAAATTCTTATTGTTTTTGCTATTATTAAACTTCACCTATACCATAGGTGAAGTTTCTTATTTTCGTAAATATTTTTATTATTATTATTATTATTTTTCTTTCCGAAAAATGTTCTCGAAAAATTTTCAAATAATTTGTGTACATAGTCCTATGTGACCTAATTAAATTGTCCAATGTAACCCTATACCTCTGACCTATTTTTCAAGGTCATTGACCCCTTTGAAATAAATTTTTTCTATATTTCAATTGACCATTACTCATATATTAACTGATCAATTATAGTTTCCTAATAAACTATATATAATAGACTTATACTAAATAAACTGACCTAATTTTCAAAAGTATAGGTCAAGGTCGAGGTCATACAGGTCAATTTTTACTCTCAGAGGTTTGCGCGCCTGATCTCTATATAAGCAACTTCGAAAATTGCAGAATTCAAGCCAATTGTTACAGTAAATGACCAATCCATGGTAAGCGATCATTTTTATGATGATATCATGCTTAGTTATTTAATTATGGAATTTTTAGTGTCAACCGCGTCGTCAAAACTGGTGACCTTGATTACTTGACACTGAAATATCGATTTTAGGCCAATAAAATGTATTGTGAACCCCCCCAAATATGCCCATAAAACCTCCATAGCCACCTTCAAATTTGTCCTTAACCTCATTTTTCAAGGTCATTTGACCTGTTTAATGTTCAAATCACTCGATTTTCAAAAATTCCAACAATTATGTTATTTCCAGCATATCGGGTTCATATTTTAAATTATAATAGCCAGGAGCTATATTGTTGGAACCCTGAAATCGGAATTGATTTATCTCTTCATGCTGATTTATAAAAAAATTCCAAATATGGCATACCGCGCGACATGAAAAATTAGCCTATTTTTGCCAATTTGAGAGGTAAATATTGATCCTACATAGTTCAAATAATGAAATGACCCCCCCTAAGTCATACACCGCAAATCTGTAGAAATTATAGATTTTGATCTTGAAAGGTATTTTCAAGGTCAAAATCAAGGTCAAATATTTGACAAAATTGGATATTTGAGATATTTAATTTTTTTTAAGTAGGAAATAATAAAGGGATTTGTACAGTCTTTTCACAGGTCAGTCCTACAATACCCTAGAAGAAATGTGTAAAGTTTTAAGTCCATCGGATTGACCTACATTGCACAATAAATGTCACAAGGTCAAAAAATTACTGCAAAATTGACCCTCTCATTTTCCAATTTCGCACTTGCACCCAAACTTTGATGGTCTGTATCTCCGGTTCTAATTAAGCTACAGAAAAACTGAAAGCATATTCAGAAAGTCCAAATTCTCCTCTAGTATTCATTTTCTATACATTTTAACGTATCTCTGCTAGTTAAAAAGATCGCCGGACCCTGAAAAATACATGTTTTCAGTCAAGATTTCACCAATTTACATTTTTTTGACAAAGAAGTCAGTCTTCAAAAAATTTGATAATATTTCGAGATATAGTCCTAACATATTTACAGTATTTTGTGCTATTTTAAGTCTCTCCTTCAAACCGTTTACCTTTGGGAGCAATTTGGAGTTCAAAACTTGATATTTTCAGAGTCAATTTTTCGGTTAAATTTCATATTTTTACCATTACTTCAATCAACTCTATCTCGGGTTCTAATAAAGTCATATGAATGATACAAGCCGTTTTGGAAAAGCTCAGATTCTCCTCTTATTCTAATTTGTGTACATTTTGTTGTGTCGTGAACAGGTAAAAAGATCGGTCAACCCTGAAAAATTCATCTTTTCCTCACCTAACCGAATGACTGTACTCAGACTGGAACACCAGTGATTACTAAAATTTGTGTAGTAATTGCCTAAAAGATGTCAATAAACTAATTTTAAACTAAAGTAAACTAAATAAATTAAACTAAACTAAATAGACTGAGCTAAACATGCATTCACCGGGAAAGGGGGGGCTGTCCGCTAGCTTCATTAACTTGTGCATTGCAATATATCACAAATAAATAAGGTACATTTTTTATGCTATTTTTTGTACCATTTTTGATACTATTTTATATTTTATTCATATAATATTTTATATATAATTTTATATCTTGCTTATATACTTGTTTATATACTTGTTTATATACTTGTTTATATACTTATATACATTTAGACTATTTTCACCCACTGAACTAAATAAACTAAACTAAACATGGGCATTCACTGAGCAAGCTGCTTAAACATGTACAATATACCTTCATATACTTGTTCGTATACTTGTTTATTTTTATACTTAAACATATTTAGACTATTTTCACCGACTGCTTGGTGAAGTTTTATTACCGCTAGCGGTTATCGGAATCTAGTTCTTATTAAGAATTTACCATATATGGTAAATTCTTATTGTTTTTGATAATATTCTTATTATTGTTTCCGAAAAAGTTGCTTCAATTTTCCTGAATATTTTTGTGAGGATAGCTGTATACTTGTATACTACTCTATTCCGGTCCCGAGTTTCAATTTTTATTTTTAAGGTTTATATGACATTTTTAGTGTAAATTTTAGTATATTTTAAATCACTATATCTCAATTGATATATAAACTAGTGTAATTTTCTTTCATTTGTGTCCATATATTTTAAAAAGCAATACAATAACGCAAAAATAATCAAAATCGCTCAAGCGGAAACTACTGCATGGACAATTTACGTCGTTTTCAATTTGTTTCGGGTTTAGCAAAAACCATAGAAGATAGCAGCATGCTGATGGTGCCAAAAGTTGCTCTATAGTACGGGACATGGAAAGACATATTTTTAATTTTGATATTTTAAGTATTTATGGAATGGCGGCCATTTTTGTAGAGTGTATTTGCTCAATTTGAGTTGCATGAGTTAGAAATCCATGAAGGGGTCATTTTAGGTAATGCAAATGTATAATGAACCCCCCCAAATATACCCATAAAACCCCCATTGCCACCTTCAAATTTGACCTTGACCTCATTTTTCAAGGTCATATGACCCGTCAAAGTTTCAATTCACTACATTTTCAAAAATTCCAACAATTATGTTTTTTCAAAGATATCGGGATCATATTATAGATTCTTATAGCCATCAGCTGGATTGTTTAAACCCTGAAATCGGAATTGATCTATCTCTGCATGCTGATTTATAAAAAAATTCCAAATATTGCATACCGCGCAACGTGTAAAATCAGCCTATTTTTGCCCTCTTGAGCAATAAATATTGATCCTACGCAGTTCAAATAATAAAATGACCCCCCCTTTGTCACATATTTCCAATCAGGGAAAAATATTGGTTTTGACCTAGAAAGGTATTTTCAAGGTCAAACTCAAGGTCAAAATATTTGGCAAAATTGGATATTTGAGATACCTAATTTTTTTAACTAGGAAATAATAGAGCAATTTCCACAATCTCTTCAGTGTTTGGTGCCACAGTACCCTAGAGGACCCTTGCAAAGTTTTAAGTTCCTCGGATTGATGCAAATTGCATAATAAAGGTCACAAGGTCAAAAAATGACAGCTAAATTGACCTACTCATTTTCCAATTTTGCACTTGTACCCAAACTTTGATGGCCATTATCTCCGGTTCTAATTAAGCTAGAGAAAAACTAAAAACATATTCGGAAAGGTCATAATCTCTTCTAGTATTTGTTTTCTATGCATTTTAACGTATCTCTACTAGTTAAAAAGATCGCCGGACCCTGAAAAATTCATGTTTTTGGTAATGATTTTACACTTTAACATTTTTTTCGCAAAGAAGGCAATCTTCAAAAAAATTAATACTCTTTGAACATGTAATCCTAACACTTTTACAGTAGTGTGTGCAATTTCAAGTCTCTGCTGTAAACCGTTTGCCTTTGAGATCAAAACTATGTTCAAAACTTGACATTTTCAGAGTCAATTTTTTGGTGATATTTCTCATTTTTGTCATTAATTCAATCGGTTCTATCTTCGGTTCTAATTAAGGTATATGAATGATGAAAGCAGTTCTGAATACCTCAGATTCTCATCTTTATTTTATTTAATGTTCATTTTGGTGTACCATAAATAGTTAAAAAGATCGGTCAACCCTGAAAAATTCAACTTTACCTATTATAACAAAATCAGTGCCCTGAGCTAAAAGAAGTCAATTTTGCAGTGAAAAATACAAAATCAGTATAAAAGTTGCATGGACCTATTGTGTTAATGTGATACATTATACTGATCTTACTATATCTATGATGCTAAGTATGTGAATGTTCATATTTGTTTTTTTCTTGTCAAGTGGTCAATAAAACAAAATTAAATGTACTTAACTAAATAACAAAACTAAGTAAATTATACAAATAAACTAAACTAAATTAATTAAACTAAATAAGCTAAACTGAACTAAATAAACTGAACTAAATAAACTAAATTAAGCATGAGCATTCACACAATAGTCTGTACTCATAAACATATACAATATACCTTTAAATAATAAATATATTGGTAAATTCTTCATCACTGACCATGGTCAGTTATAGCCATCTAGTTATTATTATTATTTCCGACAAAAATTTGCTTCGATTTTCTTGATTATTTTTGTGAATGTACCTGTATACTTGTAGGCTACTGTATTCCGGTCCTGAGTTTGAATTTTAATTTTTCAGGTATATAGGACCTTTTTAGTGTGAATTTTAGTATATTTTGATGTACTATATCTGAATAAACTATTAAACTAGAGTAATTTGCTTTAGTTTCTGTCCATAAACTATAAAATTCTATACTTTGGCGAAAAAATTATCAAAATCGCTCAAGCGGAACATTCCACACTGAATATTTAGGTCATTTTCAAATTGTTTCGAGTTCGGCAAAAACCATAAATGATAGCAGCATGCTCATAGTGCCAAAAGTTGACCTATAGTACGGGCCAGTGCATAGTATATTTTTAATTTTGATATTGCAAGTATTCATAGAATGGCGGCCATTTTGGTTCAGTGTATTTGATAAATTTGAGGTGCCTGAGTTCAAAATCTATGAAGGAGTCATTTTAGGTAATGCAAATGTATAATGAACCCCCCAAATATACCCATTTACACCCCATACCAATCTTCAAATTTGACCTTGACCTCATTTTTCAAGGTCATATGACCCGTCAAAGTTTCAATTCACCTCATTTTCAAAAATTCCAACAATTATGTTTTTTCAAAGATATCAAGATCATATTATAGATTCTTATAGCCGACAGCTGGATTGTTTGAACCCTGAAATCGGAATTGATCTATCTCTTCATGCTGATTTATAAAAAAATTCCAAATATTGCATACCGCGCAACATGTAAAATCAGCCTATTTTTGCCCTCTCGAGCGATAAATATTGATCCTACACAGTTCAAATAATAAAATGACCCCCCCTTTGTCACACATTGCCAATCTGGGTAAAATATTGGTTTTGACCTAGAAAGGTATTTTCAAGGTCAAACTCAAGGTCAAACATTTGGCAAAATTGGATATTTGAGATACCTAATTTATTTAACGAGGAAATAATTGAAGAATTTCCACAATCTCTTCAGTGTTTGGTGCCACAGTACCCTAGAGGATCCTCGCAAAGTTTTATGTTCCTCGGATTGATGTACATTGCATAATAAAGGTCACAAGGTCAAAAAATGACAGCTAAATTGACTGCTCATTTTCCAATTTCGCACTTGTACCCAAACTTTGATGGCCTGTATCTCCGGTTCTAATTAAGCTACAGAAAAACTGAAATCATATTCGGAAAGGCCATAATCTCCTCTAGTATTTGTTTTCTATGCATTTTAACGTATCTATTCTAGTTAAAAGATCGCCGGACCCTGAAAAATTCATGTTTTCGGTTATGATTTTATACTTTAACTTTTTTTGACAAACAAAGCAGTCTTCAAAAAATCTAATACTCCTTGGACATGTAATCCCAACACATTTACAGTAGTGTGTGCAATTTCAAGTCTCTGCTATAAACCGTTTGCCTTTGAGATCAAAATAATGTTAAAAACTTGACATTTTCAGTGTCAATTTTTTGGTGATATTTCACATTTTTGTCATTAATTCAATCGGTTCTATCTCTTGTTCTAATTAAGGTATAGGAATGATGAAAGCAGTTCTGGATACCTCCGATTCTCCTCTTTATTTTATTTAATGTTCATTTTGGTGTACCATCAATAGTTAAAAAGATCGGTCCACCCTGAAAATTTCAACTTTACATATTATAACCAAATTAATGCCCTGAGCTAAAAGAAGTCAATTTTGCAGTGAAGAATATACAAAATCAGTATAAAAGTTGCATGGACCTATTGTGTTAATGTGATACATTATACTGATCTTACTATATCTATGATGCTAAGTATGTGAATGTTCATATTTGTTTTTTTCTTGTCAAGTGGTCAATAAAACAAAATTAAATGCACTTAACTAAATAAACCAAACTGAGTAAACTATACCAAATAAACTAAACTAAATTAATTAAAATAAATAAGCTAAACTGAACTAAATAAACTGAACTAAATAAACTAAATTAAGCATGAGCATTCACACAATAGTCTGTACTCATAAACATATACAATATACCTTTAAATAATGAATATATTGGTAAATTCTTCATCACTGACCATGGTCAGTTATAGCCATCTAGTTATTATTATTAAACTTCACCTATACCATAGGTGAAGTTTCTTGTTTTCGTAAATATTTTTATTATTATTAAGAATTTACCATACCTATGGTAAATTCTTATTGTTTTTGCTATTATTCTTATTATTATTATTATTATTTCCGACAAAAATTTGCTTCGATTTTCTTGATTATTTTTGTGAATGTACCTGTATACTTGTATACTACTGTATTCCGGTCCTGAGTCAGAATTTTTATTTTTTACATATATAGGACCTTTTTAGTGTGAATTTTTGTATATTTCAATATACTATATCTCAATAAATTTATAGTCCAGTGTAATTTACTTTACTTTCACTAAATGAACTGTAAAGAGCAATAAATTGAAGCAAAATTAATCAAAATCCTTAGAGCGGAATAGGCCACACTGAATATTTCAGTCATTTTCGAATTGTTTCGAGTTCGGCAAAAACCATAAATGATAGCAGCATGCTGATTGTGCCAAAAGTTGACCTATGGTACGGGCCAGTGCAGTGTATATTTTTAATTTTGATATTGCAATTATTTATGGAATGGCGGCCATTTTGGAATGATGTATTTGCTAAATTTGAGGTGCATGAGTTCAAAATCCATGAAGGAGTCATTTTAGGTAATGCAAATGTATAATGAACCCCCCCAAATATACCCATTTACACCCCATATCAATCTTCAAATTTGACCTTGACCTCATTTTTCTAGGTCATACCACCCGTCAAAGTTAAAATTCACTACATTTTCAAAAATTCCAACAATTATGTTTTTTCAAAGATATCGGGATCATATTATAGACTCTTATAGCCGGCAGCTTGATTGTTTAAATCCTGAAATCGGAATTGATCTATCTCTTCATGCTGATTTATAAAAAAATTCCAAATATTGCATACCGCGCAACATGTAAAATCAGCCTATTTTTGCCCTCCTGAGCAATAAATATTGGTCCTACACATTTCCAACAATTAAATGACCCCCCCTTTGTCACACATTGCCAATCTGGGGAAAATATTAGTTTTGACCTAGAAAGGTATTTTCAAGGTCAAACTCAAGGTCAAATATTTGGCAAAATTGGATATTTGAGATACCAAATTTTTTTTACTAGGAAATAATTGAGGAATTTCCACAATCTCTTCAGTGTTTGGTGCCACAGTACCCTAGAGGACCCTTGCAAAGTTTTAAGTTCCTCGGATTAATGTACATTGCATAATAAAGGTCACAAGGTCAAAAAATGACAGCTAAATTGACTGCTCATTTTCAAATTTTGCACTTGTACCCAAAGTTTGATGGCCTTTTTCTCCGGTTCTAATTAAGTTAGAGAAAAACTGAAAGTATATTCCGAAAGCCCCGAGTCTCTTCTAGTATTTGTTTTCTATGCATTTTAACGTATCTCTGCTAGTTAAAAAGATCGCCGGACCCTGAAAATTTCCTGTTTTTGGTTATGATTTTACACTTTAACATTTTTTTGACAAAGAAGGCAATCTTCAAAAAAAATAATACTCTCTGAAGATGTAATCCTAACACTTTTACAGTAGTGTGTGCAATTTCAAGTCTCTGCTGTAAACCGTTTGCCTTTGAGATCAAAATAATGTTCAAAACTTGACATTTTCAGAGTCAATTTTTTGGTGATATTTCACATTTTTGTCATTAATTCAATCGGTTCTATCTTCGGTTCTAATTAAGGTATAGGAATGATGAAAGCAGTTCTGAATACCTCAGATTCTCCTCTTTATTTTGTTTAATGTTCATTTTGGTGTACCATCAATAGTTAAAAAGATCGGTCAACCCTGAAAAATTCAACTTTACCTATTATAACCAAATTAGTGCCCTGAGCTAGAAGAAGTCAATTTTGCAGTGAAGAAATACAAAATCAGTATAAAAGTTGCATGGACCTATTGTGTTAATGTGATACATTAAACTGATCTTACTATATCTATGATGGTAAGTACTTGAATGTTCATATTTGTTTTTTTCTTGTCAAGTGGTCAATAAAACAAAATTAAATGCACTTAACTAAATAAACCAAACTGAGTAAACCATACTAAAGAAACTGAACTAAATTAATTAAAATAAATAAGCTAAACTGAACTAAATAAATTGAACTAAATAAACTAAATTAAGCATGAGCATTCACACAATAGTCTGTACTCATAAACATATACAATATACCTTTAAATAATAAATATATTGGTAAATTCTTCATCACTGACCATGGTCAGTTATAGCCATCTAGTTATTATTATTTTTCTTTCCGAAAAATGTTCTCGAAAAATTTTCAAATAATTTGTGTACATAGTCCTATGTGACCTAATTAAATTGTCCAATGTAACCCTATACCTCTGACCTATTTTTCAAGGTCATTGACCCCTTTGAAATAAATTTTTTCTATATTTCAATTGACCATTACTCATATAATAACTGATCAATTACAGTTTCCTAATAAACTATATATAATAGACTTATACTAAATAAACTGACCTAATTTTCAAAAGTATAGGTCAAGGTCGAGGTCATACAGGTCAATTTTTACTCTCAGAGGTTTGCGCGCCTGATCTCTATATCAGCAACTTCGAAAATTGCAGAATTCAAGCCAATTGTTACAGTAAATGACTAATCCATGGTAAGCGATCATTTTTATTATGATATCATGCTTAGTTATTTAATTATGGAATTTTTAGTGTCAACCGCGTCGTCAAAACTGGTGACCTTGATTACTTGACACTGAAATATCGATTTTAGGCCAATAAAATGTATTGTGAACCCCCCCAAATATGCCCATAAAACCTCCATAGCCACCTTCAAATTTGTCCTTAACCTCATTTTTCAAGGTCATTTGACCTGTTTAATGTTCAAATCACTCGATTTTCAAAAATTCCAACAATTATGTTATTTCCAGCATATCGGGTTCATATTTTAAATTATAATAGCCAGGAGCTATATTGTTGAAACCCTGAAATCGGAATTGATTTATCTCTTCATGCTGATTTATAAAAAAATTCCAAATATGGCATACCGCGCGACATGAAAAATTAGCCTATTTTTGCCAATTTGAGAGGTAAATATTGATCCTACATAGTTCAAATAATGAAATGACCCCCCCTAAGTCATACACCGCGAATCTGTAGAAATTATAGATTTTGACCTTGAAAGGTATTTTCAAGGTCAAAATCAAGGTCAAATATTTGACAAAATTGGATATTTGAGATATTTAATTTTTTTTAAGTAGGAAATAATAAAGGGATTTTTACAGTCTTTTTACAGGTCAGTCCTACAATACCCTAGAAGAAATGTGTAAAGTTTTAAGTCCATCGGATTGACCTACATTGCACAATAAATGTCACAAGGTCAAAAAATTACTGCAAAATTGACCCTCTCATTTTCCAATTTCGCACTTGCACCCAAACTTTGATGGTCTGTATCTCCGGTTCTAATTAAGCTACAGAAAAACTGAAAGCATATTCAGAAAGTCCAAATTCTCCTCTAGTATTCATTTTCTATACATTTTAACGTATCTCTGCTAGTTAAAAAGATCGCCGGACCCTGAAAAATACATGTTTTCGGTCAAGATTTCACCAATTTACATTTTTTTGACAAAGAAGTCAGTCTTCAAAAAATTTGATAATATTTCGAGATATAGTCCTAACATATTTACAGTAATTTGTGCAATTTTAAGTCTCTCCTTCAAACCGTTTACCTTTGGGAGCAATTTGGAGTTCAAAACTTGATATTTTCAGAGTCAATTTTTCGGTGAAATTTCATATTTTTACCATTACTTCAATCAACTCTATCTCGGGTTCTAATAAAGTCATATGAATGATACAAGCCGTTTTGGAAAAGCTCAGATTCTCCTCTTATTCTAATTTGTGTACATTTTGTTGTGTCGTGAACAGGTAAAAAGATCGGTCAACCCTGAAAAATTCATCTTTTCCTCACCTAACCGAATGACTACTCAGACTGGAACACCAGTGATTACTAAAATTTGTGCAGTAATTGCCTAAAAGATGTCAATAAACTAATTTTAAACTAAAGTAAACTAAATAAATTAAACTAAACTAAATAAACTAAGCTAAACATGCATTCACCGGGAAAGGGGGGGCTGTCCGCTAGCTTCATTAACTTGTGCATTGCAATATATCACAAATAAATAAGGTACATTTTTTATGCTATTTTTTGTACCATTTTATACAATATTTTTGATACTATTTTATATTTTATTCATATAATATTATTTTATATCTTGCTTATATATATACTTGTTTATATACTTGTTTATATACTTGTTAATATACTTATATACATTTAGACTATTTTCACCCACTGAACTAAATAAACTAAACTAAACATGGGCATTCACTGAGCAAGCTGCTTAAACATGTACAATATACCTTCATATACTTGTTCGTATACTTGTTTATTTTTATACTTAAACATATTTAGACTATTTTCACCAACTGCTCGGTGAAGTTTTATTACCGCTAGCGGTTATCGGAATCTAGTTATTATTATTATTATAGTTTCCGGAAAAAATTTGCTCCGATTTTCTTGATTAATTTTTATAATGTACCTGTATACTTGTACGCTACTGTATTCCGGTCCTGAGTTTGAATTTTTATTTTTAAGGTATATAGGACCTTTTTAGTGTGAATTTTAGTATATTTTAATGAGCAAAATCTCCATAACGTAATAAACTAGAGTAATTTGCTTTAGTTTCTGTCCATAAACTATAAAATTCTATACAATGGCGAAAAAATTATCGAAATCACTCAAGCGGAACATTCCACACTGAATATTTAGGTCATTTTCGAATTGTTTCGAGTTCGGCAAAAACCATAAATGATAGCAGCATGCCCATAGTGCCAAAAGTTGACCTATAGTACGGGCCAGTGCATAACATATTTTTAATTTTGATATTGCAACTATTTATGGAATGGCGGCCATTTTGGTATGTTGTATTTGCTAAGTTTGAGGTGCATGAGTTCAAAATCCATGAAGGAGTCATTTTAGGTAATGCAAATGTATAATGAACCCCCCCAAATATACCCATTTACACCCCATACCAATCTTCAAATTTGACCTTGACCTCATTTTTCAAGGTCATATGACCCGTCAAAGTTTCAATTCACTACATTTTCAAAAATTCCAACAATTATGTTTTTTCAAAGATATCAGGATCATATTATAGATTCTAATAGCCGGCAGCTGGATTGTTTAAACCCTGAAATCGGAATTGATCTATCTCTTCATGCTGATTTATAAAAAAATTCCAAATATTGCATACCGCGCAACATGTAAAATCAGCCTATTTTTGCCCTCTAGAGCAATAAATATTGATCCTACACAGTTCAAATAATAAAATGACCCCCCCTTTGTGACACATTGCCAATCTGGGTAAAATATTGGTTTTGACCTAGAAAGGTATTTTCAAGGTCAAACTCAAGGTCAAATATTTGGCAAAATTGCATATTTGAGATACCTAATTTTTTTAACTAGGAAATAATTGAGGAATTTCCACAATCTCTTCAGCGTTTGGTGCCACAGTACCCTAGAGGACCCTTGCAAAGTTTTAAGTTCCTCGGATTGATGTACATTGCATAATAAAGGTCACAAGGTCAAAAAATGACAGCTAAATTGACTGCTCATTTTCCAATTTCGCACTTGTACCCAAACTTTGATGGCCTGTATCTCCGGTTCTAATTAAGTTAGAGGAAAACTGAAAGCATATTCGGAAAGACCATAATCTCCTCTAGTATTTGTTTTCTATGCATTTTAACGTATCTCTACTAGTTAAAAAGATCGCCGGACCCTGAAAATTTCATGTTTTCGGTCATGATTTTACACTTTAACATTTTTTTCACAAAGAAGGCAATCTTCAAAAAATTTAATACTCCTTGGACATGTAATCCCAACACATTTACAGTAGTGTGTGCAATTTCAAGTCTCTGCTGTAAACCGTTTGCCTTTGAGATCAAAATAATTTTCAAAACTTGACATTTTCAGAGTCTATTTTTTGGTGATATTTCACATTTTTGTCACTAATTCAATCGGTTCTATCTTCGGTTCTAATTAAGGTATAGGAATGATGAAAGCAGTTCTGAATACCTCAGATTCTCCTCTTTATTTTGTTTAATGTTCATTTTGGGGTACCATCAATAGTTAAAAAGATCGGTCAACCCTGAAAATTTCAACTTTACATATTATAACCAAATTAGTGCCCTGAGCTAAAAGAAGTCAATTTTGCAGTGAAGAAATGCAAAATCAGTATAAAAGTTGCATGGACCTATTGAGTTAATGTGATACATTATAGTGATCTTACTATATCTATGATGCTAAGTATGTGAATGTTCATATTTGTTTTTTTCTTGTCAACTGGTCAGTAAAACAAAATTAAATGCACTTAACTAAATAAACCAAGCTGAGTAAACCATACTAAATAAACTAAACTAAATTAATTAAAATAAATAAGCTAAACTGAACTAAATGAACTAAACTAAATAAACTAAATTAAGCATGAGCATTCACACAATAATCTGTACTCATAAACATATACCATATACCTTTAAATAATAAATATATTGGTAAATTCTTCATCACTGACCATGGTCAGTTATAGCCATCTAGTTATTATTATTATTATTATTATTATTATTTTTCTTTCCGAAAAATGTTCTCGAAAAATTTTCAAATAATTTGTGTACATAGTCCTATGTGACCTAATTAAATTGTCCAATGTAACCCTATACCTCTGACCTATTTTCAAGGTCATTGACCCCTTTGAAATAAATTTTTTCTATATTTCAATTGACCATTACTCATATATTAACTGATCAATTATAATTTCCTAATAAACTATATATAATAGACTTATACTAAATAAACTGACCTAATTTTCAAAAGTATAGGTCAAGGTCGAGGTCATACAGGTCAATTTTTACTCTCAGAGGTTTGCGCGCCTGATCTCTATATAAGCAACTTCGAAAATTGCAGAATTCAAGCCAATTGTTACAGTAAATGACTAATCCATGGCAAGCGATCATTTTTATGATGATATCATGCTTAGTTATTTAATTATGGAATTTTTAGTGTCAACCGCGTCGTCAAAACTGGTGACCTTGATTACTTGACACTGAAATATCGATTTTAGGCCAATGAAATGTATTGTGAACCCCCCAAATATGCCCATAAAACCTCCATAGCCACCTTCAAATTTGACCTTAACCTCATTTTTCAAGGTCATTTGACCTGTTTAATGTTCAAATCACTCAATTTTCAAAAATTCCAACAATTATGTTATTTCCAGCATATCGGGTTCATATTTTATATTATAATAGCCAGGAGCTATATTGTTGGAACCCTGAAATCGGAATTGATTTATCTCTTCATACTGATTTATTAAAAAATTCCAAATATGGCATACCGCGCGACATGAAAAATTAGCCTATTTTTGCCAATTTGAGAGGTAAATATTGATCCTACATAGTTCAAATAATGAAATGACCCCCCTAAGTCATACAACGCGAATCTGTAGAAATTATAGATTTTGACCTTGAAAGGTATTTTCAAGGTCAAAATCAAGGTCAAATATTTGACAAAACTGGATATTTGAGATATTTAATTTTTTTTAAGTAGGAAATAATAAAGGGATTTTTACGGTCTTTTCACAGGTCAGTCCTACAATACCCTAGAATAAATGTGTAAAGTTTTAAGTCCATCGGATTGACCTACATTGCACAATAAATGTCACAAGGTCAAAAAATTACTGCAAAATTGACCCTCTCATTTTCCAATTTCGCACTTGTACCCAAACTTTGATGGTCTGTATCTCCGGTTCTAATTAAGCTACAGCAAAACTGAAAGCATATTCAGAAAGCCCAAATTCTCGTCTAGTATTCATTTTCTATACATTTTAACGTATCTCTGCTAGTTAAAAAGATCGCCGGACCTGAAAAATACATGTTTTCGGTCAAGATTTCACCAATTTACATTTTTTTGACAAAGAAGTCAGTCTTCAAAAAATTTTATAATATTTCGAGATATAGTCCTAACATATTTACAGTATTTTGTGCTATTTTAAGTCTCTCGTTCAAACCGTTTACCTTTGGGAGCAATTTGAAGTTCAAAACTTGATATTTTCAGAGTCAATTTTTCGGTTAAATTTCATATTTTTACCATTACTTCAATCAACTCTATCTCCGGTTCTAATTAAGCTACAGAAAAACTGAAAGCATATTCAGAAAGTCCAAATTCTCCTCTAGTATTCATTTTCTATACATTTTAACGTATCTCTGCTAGTTAAAAAGATCGCCGGACCCTGAAAAATACATGTTTTCGGTCAAGATTTCACCAATTTACATTTTTTTGACAAGGAAGTCAGTCTTCAAAAAATTTGAAAATATTTCGAGATATAGTCCTAACATATTTACAGTATTTTGTGCTATTTTAAGTCTCTCCTTCAAACCGTTTACCTTTGGGAGCAATTTGAAGTTCAAAACTTGATATTTTCAGAGTCAATTTTTCGGTTAAATTTCATATTTTTACCATTACTTCAATCAACTCTATCTCGGGTTCTAATAAAGTCATATGAATGATACAAGCCGTTTTGGAAAAGCTCAGATTCTCCTCTTATTCTAATTTGTGTACATTTCGTTGTGTCGTGAACAGGTAAAAAGATTGGTCAACCCTGAAAAATTCATCTTTTCCTCACCTAACCGAATGACTGCACTCAGACTGGAACACCAGTGATTACTAAAATTTGTGTAGTAATTGCCTAAAAGATGTCAATAAACTAATTTTAAACTAAAGTAAACTAAATAAATTAAACTAAACTAAATAAACTAAGCTAAACATGCATTCACCGGGAAAGGGGGGGCTGTCCGCTAGCTTCATTAACTCAGTTCGGCAAAAGTCAAAATACGGCAGCGCTGCCGTTTAAGGCATCCCCGCTGCTGTTTGAGGCATCCCCGATGCTGTTTAAGGCAACGGTTGCCGTATTTTGACACTTCCAGTGATAAAACAATAAAATAACACCAAAACAACTGCTGTAACATGTGTCTTTGCTGTTCTTGCTGTCGGGGAATTAAGGAGAAGAACCTGATTTGATTAAGTTAATTGATGAATACATAGGCCCTAAATTATAGATTGAAGGGGACACACTGGCCTAAACACTAAACTATGGGCCTGAGCTGGACCATAGACACATGAATTTTACCAAGGTTGGAGAGCTACAGGCCTATAGGCCTATAACTGTCTTTTCCTGCAGTCTGAAGTTCTGAATCTCGGAGGGTGGGGGGGGGGGGGGTTACTCACTAAGAAAGGGTGTATATATATTAGCGGCACTGCTGGATAGTTAGAGAGTTTTTTGGCCTGCTTGGATTAAAATTGTGGTATTTCAACAGTGCCGATTAATTTAATTCTGGTATCTAACCCCATAAGATTTGGATTGAAAAGACTCATTCCAATGTTTTCAAAAACGTAAAATCTCTGTTCCTGTAGGATATCTATCCGTCTGCAGGACTTCAGGATCTGTATCTGCACAAACCAATAACTCTGCCCTTTGTAATTTCCCTCATTAGATTTCTGCAATTGTGCAAATTAAGCTAATGCAAAATGCAGACCTTGCCGGCCAGGTTCTCGACACTCCTCGAGGAGGTTGGTGAAGCCATTAGGTTGGGGTGCTACCCTGCACTTCTCAATAAGTATAAGTCTGTGCATTTCTGCCATTTCCTGTACGAATTATATGAAAGTATTGAGTTCCTGCAGGGTCTTGTTGAACTGCATACAACAGTAGAGATGCAACTTCCCACAGAAAGTATTTTAGAATTAAGACACTCCTGTAGAGAATATTATACAGAGTCATTCCAACTAGGGGCGTATCTGGAAATTACCTGAGGTGGGCCAGAGGGGAGCATGACCCAATGCCCCATTAACCACTTATACCAACCCCTGGCCATTCTCCCAGCTCCCACAACTCCAATCTTCCAACCCACTTTCTACACCAAACTTTCATTGACTAAACTCCCCAGGGGCGAATCCAGCCACAATAGTCTAGGGGACGCGATGTGTTTCAACATTCATGAAAACCTGCATTATTGCATTTTTTTGGCACAATTTATACTACTTATCTTTGGAATGGGATGGAGAGCGAGAGTGCTCAACATGTTACAAATTTAACCCATGTGCATGAGGGATCTTTTATTTGCCAGGCACAGATGCAGATACAAGGGGCCGCCAATTTAACATCTCATCCGAACGACACCCAGCTGGGATTTTGCTCATGCGAATCCCCGGGATGAAAATCCACTGAAAATTTTGTGTTCACCAACCGGTGTCAGAAACCATGTAGGCAATGATCTTCAGCGGAGTAGGAGTAGGCCGGCACCTTAACCACCGCAATATGATTTTGAGAAATTCTGACAAGAATTTAAAACATAGGCTGCGCAGCAGCAAACCTTCAGCGAATAACACATTTAGAAGATTACATTACATCATAAAATTGGCGTGTTTACCAAATTCCGTATATTATAGGTATGCAACAGTGGTCGAGTAATGGCGTTCTATTATCTGTTATTTGCCCGCTGCCCTGCGATCTACCTGTGTGCTTGCCAGGGTTTGTAAAAGCAGGGAAAGGCCTTATTATACTAATTTACTTATGTTATGGTACGGTTTTATGCATGTACAAAGTTTTTCCAATCATTCAAAAAGTGTTAAATACAAGTCAAAAAGCACTGCTACATTTTATGGTGATACATGTAGGAAATGGCATTGCTGTATATGCAATAGTGGGCTCGTTTTGGCTCCAATAAGAAAATAAGTATTTTTAATATTTTTTCTCAATATTACAAAAAGTATAGAATATGTATCAGTCAGACCATGAAAAGGCACAACTAGACCACATAAGTCATATGTGTACCAAACTTTATCCATGTACATGCAATAGTGACCAAGTCTTGGGCCAGAAACAAAAAATGTATTTTTTCTCTTTTTTTTCAATATTTCGAATAGCATTTAATATTTTCCACCAGACCTTTCAAAGGGCACAACAAGACCTTATGGGCCAAGTGTGTACCAAACCTTATCCATTTACATGCAATAGTGACCGAGTCTCAGCCCAAAGAACCAAAAAATACATATTTTTCTATTTTCCAAATTTTTGCAAAAAGTATAAAATATCCATCAATGAGACCTTCAAAAGGCACAACTAGACCATATAGGCCACATCTGTACCAAATTTCATAAGTGCACATGCAATAGTGACTGAGATTTGGCCCGGAAACGAACAAAACTAATTTATATATTTCTCAATTATTTCAAAAGGTATTGAATATCTATCAATTAGACCATCAAAAGGCAAAACAAGACCATACAGGCTATATGTGTACCAAATTTCATCCATGTACACTCAGTAGAGGCAGAGTGCTGGCCCGGAAACGATCTATCCGCCCGCCGCCCACCCGCCCGCTCGCCTGCCAAGCGGACGGACAAAATTTTTACCCAAGTGATTACAATACCTTCTTCGAACTTCGTTCACTGAAGGTAAAAAAGATATTATTATATAATGGATACATATATATGTATACATCAGCCTCAGTCGTATCCTGGGATCTTATAAATGTACAGTTTGCTGCCAAACCTAAATTTGTGCAAATGAATTTGGCACCATTGCCCTGAGAAGACTACTACATAGAGTCGTCTCCTGACTGCCTCCTCGGGACCCTCCTTATCCTTTCAAATAAAAAGGTTTCCCATGGAGTAGGCATAGGAAGGAAGACACAGATTGAAAGGGCAAGCAGGTGGCAGAAGTTAGATGGAGGCAGATAGGTAGAAGCCAGAGACAGAGGTGGCAAGAGCTATTGGTGTGGACGAGAGCTCTATGGGGAGGGGGGGGGGGCAGAAAGGGGGGCAGAAAGGGGGGTCAGAAAGGGGGAGGGGGCAGAAGGGAGGGACAGAGACTTAAGAGGCAAAATCTGTTAGGACAAGGCAAAAGTGACCATGGGAGACAAAAGGTACATGAATGCAGAAAGCGCAAGGAGGCTGTTGTCTTCTTTTTTTCTAAAGTTTTCTTCAGTCGCCATTCAGATTGTCGCCTTCAAGGCAAATTGGGAAAGTACTGAGCAGAGAAGCAATAGGCACAGAGACAGAGGAGGTGACCAGAACAGTATAGAAATAGAGAGGGGAGCAGAGATGAAGGCTGTGAGAGGTAATAATTAAGAGGAGGCATGTATAAAGAGGAGGAAAGAGGCAAGAGCTTCAGTAACATGAACCTATAATTATAAAGAGGGAGGCAAGAGATCCAGAGGAGGTTAAAGGCAGAAGGCAGCAAGGGACTGGGACTGATAGAGGACTGGAGGAGGTAATACACAGGAAAGTAGCAGGGAAGGGAGGAGAGAAAAGCTGTTTGAGAAGAGGGGGGAAAGAGTCAAGAAACAGGAGGCAGCAAGAGACTCAAATTTTCAAGATTGTTAGCCTGTTTGTGGTGTAGAATATCAAATCATACGTACATACTGAGTTTATATCGTGCCATTTGCATAAGTCCTTACAATATATTTTCTGTATTTTGTTGATTATTTTTTAAATTTCATGCCATTGACTATAATAATGTATCATGATCTGCCTTTCATGCCTATTGCTGAGAATGCCTCTAAAGCTGTGTGGATATGATTGCTTTCTGATAGCCGAAAGTGGCATTCAGACCACCTGCCTCATTTTGCCTCCCTCTTTAAGAATCCTAGTTAAGCCCCTGATAATTCTGGTCATTTCAGTATGACTTTTTCTCGGCATCTCCATTGATATCATTCAAGTCCTCTCGTGATTACAAGATTCAAACAGCCAAATTAGTGATCAGAAACACAAATTTGCTAAGTTGTACTAAAAAACAGCAAATATTTAAAAAAATGCTTGGGTAAATTTCCATTTTTCTTGGATAGACTGAAAGAAATATATATTAACTCAAGGTGGCAGCACATACGGCACCCCCGATCATTAGCGCCATCTGCCGAGATAAATTTGAACTACGGAGATGCCGAATTCGGCATCTCCACGATGCCGTATTTGGCAACGGTTGCCGAAAATGGCATCGGGGGATGCCTTACAAAGCAGCGTTGCCGTATTTTGACTTTTGCCGAACTGAACTTGTGCATTGCAATATATCACAAATATAAGGTACATTATTTATGCTATTTTTTGTACCATTTTATACAATATTTTTGGTACTATTTTATATTTTATTCATATAATATTTTATATATTATTTTATATCTTGCTTATATATATACTTGTTTATATACTTGTTTATATACTTGTTTATATACTTATATACATTTAGACTATTTTCACCCACTGAACTAAATAAACTAAACTAAACATGGGCATTCACTGAGCAAGCTGCTTAAACATGTACAATATACCTTCATATACTTGTTCGTATACTTGTTTATTTTTATACTTAAACATATTTAGACTATTTTCACCAACTGCTCGGTGAAGTTTTATTACCGCTAGCGGTTATCGGAATCTAGTTATTATTATTTCCGAAAAAGTTGTTTCGATTTTCTTGATTATTTTTTTGAATGTACCTATATACTTGTAGACTACTGTATTCCGGTCCTGAGTTTGAATTTTTATTTTTGAGGTATATAGGACCTTTTTAGTGTGAATTTTAGTAAATTTTGATGTACTATATCTGAATAAACTATTAAACTAGAGTAATTTGCTTTAGTTTATGTCCATAAACAATAAAATTCTATACTTTGGCGAAAAAATTATCGAAATCACTCAAGCGGAACATTCCACACTGAATATTTAGGTCATTTTTGAATTGTTTCGAGTTCGGCAAAAACCATAAATGATAGCAGCATGCTCATAGTGCCAAAAGTTGACCTATAGTACGGGCCAGTGCCTAACATATTTTTAATTTTGATATTGCAACTATTTATGGAATGGCGGCCATTATGGTATGTTGTATTTGCTAAGTTTGAGGTGCATGAGTTCAAAATCCATGAAGGATTCATTTTAGGTAATGCAAATGTATAATGAACCCCCCCAAATATACCCATTTACACCCCATACCAATCTTTAAATTTGACCTTGACCTCATTTTTCAAGGTCATATGACCCTTCAAAGTTTCAATTCATTACATTTTCAAAAATTCCAACAATTATGTTTTTTCAAAGATATCAGGATCATATTATAGATTCTTATAGCCGGCAGCTGGATTGTTTAAACCCTGAAATCGGAATTGATCTATCTCTTCATGCTGATTTATAAAAAAATTCCAAATATTGCATACCGCGCAACATGCAAAATCAGCCTATTTTTGCCGTCTTGAGCAATAAATATTGATCCTACACAGTTCAAATAGTAAAACGACCCCCCCTTTGTCAAACATTGCCAATCTGGGAAAAATATTGGTTTTGACCTAGAAAGGTATTTTCAAGGTCAAACTCAAGGTCAAATATTTGGCAAAATTGGATATTTGAGATACCTAATTTTTTTAACTAGGAAATAATTGAGGAATTTCCACAATCTCTTTAGTGTTTGGTTCCACAGTACCCTAGAGGACCCTTGCAAAGTTTTAAGTTCCTCGGATTGATATACATTGCATAATAAAGGTCACAAGGTCAAAAAATGACAGCTAAATTGACTGCTCATTTTCCAATTTCGCACTTGAACCCAAACTTTGATGGCCTTTATCTCCGGTTCTAATTAAGCTAGAGAAAAACTAAAAACATATTCGGAAAGGCCGTAATCTCCTCTAGTATTTGTTTTCTATGCATTTTAGCGTACCACTACTAGTTAAAAAGATCGCCGGACCCTGAAAATTTCATGTTTTCGGTCATGATTTTACACTTTAACATTTTTTTCAAAAAGAAGGCAATCTTCAAAAAAATTAATACTCTTTGAAGATGTAATCCTAACACTTTTACAGTAGTGTGTGCAATTTCAAGTCTCTGCTGTAAACCGTTTGCCTTTGAGATCAAAATAATGTTCAAAACTTGACATTTTCAGAGTCAATTTTTTAGTGATATTTCACATTTTTGTCATTAATTCAATCGGTTCTATCTTCGGTTCTAATTAAGGTATAGGAATGATGAAAGCAGTTCTGAATACCTCAGATTCTCCTCTTTATTTTGTTTAATGTTGATTTTGGTGTACCATCAACAGTTAAAAAGATCGGTCAACCCTGAAAATTTCAACTTTACATATTATAACCAAATTAGTGCCCTGAGCTAAAAGAAGTCAATTTTGCAGTGAAGAAATACAAAATCAGTATAAAAGTTGCATGGACCTATTGTGTTAATGTGATACAGTATACTGATCTTACTATATCTATTATGCTAAGTACGTGAATGTTCATATTTGTTTTTTTCTTGTCAAGTGGTCAATAAAACAAAATTAAATGCACTTAACAAAATAAACCAAACTGAGTAAACTATACTAAATAAACTAAACTAAATTAATTAAAATAAATAAGCTAAACTGAACTAAATAAACTGAACTAAATAAACTAAATTAAGCATGAGCATTCACACAATAGTCTGTACTCATAAACATATACCATATACCTTTAAATAATAAATATATTGGTAAATTCTTCATCACTGACCATGGTCAGTTATAGCCATCTAGTTAAACTTCACCTATACCATAGGTGAAGTTTCTTGTTTTCGTAAATATTCTTATTATTATTATTTTTCTTTCCGAAAAATGTTCTCGAAAAATTTTCAAATAATTTGTGTACATAGTCCTATGTGACCTAATTAAATTGTCCAATGTAACCCTATACCTCTGACCTATTTTTCAAGGTCATTGACCCCTTTGAAATAAATTTTTTCTATATTTCAATTGACCATTACTCATATATTAACTGATCAATTATAATTTCCTAATAAACTATATATAATAGACTTATACTATATAAACTGACCTAATTTTCAAAAGTATAGGTCAATGTCGAGGTCATACAGGTCAATTTTTACTCTCAGAGGTTTGCGCGCCTGATCTCTATATAAGCAACTTCGAAAATTGCCAGAATTCAAGCCAATTGTTACAGTAAATGACTAATCCATGGCAAGCGATCATTTTTATGATGATATCATGCTTAGTTATTTAATTATGGAATTTTTAGTGTCAACCGCGTCGTCAAAACTGGTGACCTTGATTACTTGACACTGAAATATCGATTTTAGGCCAATAAAATGTATTGTGAACCCCCCCAAATATGCCCATAAAACCTCCATAGCCACCTTCAAATTTGACCTTAACCTCATTTTTCAAGGTCATTTGACCTGTTTAATGTTCAAATCACTCGATTTTCAAAAATTCCAACAATTATGTTATTTCCAGCATATTGGGTTCATAATTTAAAGTATAATAGCCAGGAGCTATATTGTTGGAACCCTGAAATCGGAATTGATTTATCTCTTCATGCTGATTTATAAAAAAATTCCAAATATGGCATACCGCGCGACATGAAAAATTAGCCAATTTTTGCCAATTAGAGAGGTAAATATTGATCCTACATAGCTCAAATAATGAAATGACCCCCCCTAAGTCATACACCCCGAATCTGTAGAAATTATAGATTTTGACCTTGAAAGGTGTTTTCAAGGTCAAAATCAAGGTCAAATATTTGAAAAAATTGGATATTTGAGATATTTAATTTTTTTTAAGTGGGAAATAATAAAGGGATTTTTACAGTCTTTTCATAGGTCAGTCCTACAATACCCTAGAAGAAATGTGTAAAGTTTTAAGTCCATCGGATTGACCTACATTGCACAATAAATGTCACAAGGTCAACAAATTACTGCAAAATTGACCCTCTCATTTTCCAATTTCGCACTTGTACCCAAACTTTGATGGTCTGTATCTCCGGTTCTAATTAAGCTACAGAAAAACTGAAAGCATATTCAGAAAGCCCAAATTCTCGTCTAGTATTCATTTTCTATACATTTTAACGTATCTCTGCTAGTTAAAAAGATCGCCGGACCCTGAAAAATACATGTTTTCGGTCAAGATTTCACCAATTTACATTTTTTGACAAAGAAGTCAGTCTTCAAAAAATTTTATAATATTTCGAGATATAGTCCTAACATATTTACAGTATTTTGTGCTATTTTAAGTCTCTCGTTCAAACCGTTTACCTTTGGGAGCAATTTGAAGTTCAAAACTTGATATTTTCAGAGTCAATTTTTCGGTTAAATTTCATATTTTTACCATTACTTCAATCAACTCTATCTCCGGTTCTAATTAAGCTACAGAAAAACTGAAAGCATATTCAGAAAGTCCGAATTCTCCTCTAGTATTCATTTTCTATACATTTTAACGTATCTCTGCTAGTTAAAAAGATCGCCGGACCCTGAAAAATACATGTTTTCGGTCAAGATTTCACCAATTTACATTTTTTTGACAAGGAAGTCAGTCTTCAAAAAATTTGAAAATATTTCGAGATATAGTCCTAACATATTTACAGTATTTTGTGCTATTTTAAGTCTCTCCTTCAAACCGTTTACCTTTGGGAGCAATTTGAAGTTCAAAACTTGATATTTTCAGAGTCAATTTTTCGGTTAAATTTCATATTTTTACCATTACTTCAATCAACTCTATCTCGGGTTCTAATAAAGTCATATGAATGATACAAGCCGTTTTGGAAAAGCTCAGATTCTCCTCTTATTCTAATTTGTGTACATTTCGTTGTGTCGTGAACAGGTAAAAAGATTGGTCAACCCTGAAAAATTCATCTTTTCCTCACCTAACCGAATGACTGCACTCAGACTGGAACACCAGTGATTACTAAAATTTGTGTAGTAATTGCCTAAAAGATGTCAATAAACTAATTTTAAACTAAAGTAAACTAAATAAATTAAACTAAACTAAATAAACTAAGCTAAACATGCATTCACCGGGAAAGGGGGGCTGTCCGCTAGCTTCATTAACTTGTGCATTGCAATATATCACAAATATAAGGTACATTTTTTATGCTATTTTTTGTACCATTTTATACAATATTTTTGGTACTATTTTATATTTTATTCATATAATATTTTATATATTATTTTATATCTTGCTTATATATATACTTGTTTATATACTTGTTTATATACTTGTTTATATACTTATATACATTTAGACTATTTTCACCCACTGAACTAAATAAACTAAACTAAACATGGGCATTCACTGAGCAAGCTGCTTAAACATGTACAATATACCTTCATATACTTGTTCGTATACTTGTTTATTTTTATACTTAAACATATTTAGACTATTTTCACCAACTGCTCGGTGAAGTTTTATTACCGCTAGCGGTTATCGGAATCTAGTTAAGAATTTACCATATATGGTAAATTCTTATTGTTTTTGGTATTATTCTTATTATTATTATTATTATTAAACTTCACCTATTCCATAGGTGAAGTTTCTTGTTTTCGTAAATATTTTTATTATTATTATTATTTTTCCGCCGCCCCCTAATTTCTTCGAAAAAATTTCAAAAAATTCACATACATAGTCTTACATGATCTTATCACACTGACCAAGTATCGGTGACCTTGAATCATTTTTCAAGGTCACAGGCCACTTCAAAGTCACTTTTTTTTATTATTTCAAGTGATTGCTTCTCAGGTAATTACACGCAAATTTCACTTCCCAACTACATTACATGTACTTAATATAAGTTACACAATCTGACCCAGTTTCAGGAAAGTAGGTCAAGGTCAAGGTCGTACAGAGCCATTTTCACTCTTGGAATTGAGAACACATGATTTCAGAAACCAACAATTTTTGAATCGTGTAATTGATGACAAAAGTTTCATAAATGACTAATCTAGGTCTGCGACTTATTTTTATAATGATATCATGCTTACTTTTTGAGTTACGTAATTTTAAATATTGACCGCGTCGTCAAAACAGGTGACCTTGAATGTCTGACCCTGAAATATCGATTTTAGGCCATAACAATGTATAGTGAACCCCCCCAAAGTAGTCCCCAAAACCCCCATACCCACCTTCAAATTTGACCTTGACCTCATTTTTCAAGGTCATTTGGCTCTTCAAAGTGCAAAAAGTGCTTATTTTCAAAAATTCTGAAAATTATGTTTTTTTAATGATATCACCTTGATATTTTATCTCTAGACAGACGAAAATATGTGCATTTAGAATATGCAATCCAAAGTCCTCTAACATTTTACCTTAATTTTCTACAAAATTCCAAATATCGCAAACCGGATAATGTTAAAAAATGACAAATTATCGCGTTTTTGACATGGAAATATCGATCCGAGAGAGTTACAATAATTAATTGATCCCCCCATTTTCCCATCCTGATTCTGAAAATCATATTTGTTTTGACCTAGAAAATTATTTTCAAGGTCAAATTCAAGGACAAACATGATGAAAAATTTTACTTTTTTGACATTTGATTTTTTTACACAGACTAGAAATCAAAATATCGTTACAAAAATGTCACACATACTTGCTACAATAGTCTAGAGGCATCGTATAAATTTTCAAGGTCCTCAGATTAACCTACATTAGACTGTGAAGGTCACAAGGTCAAAAAATTAGGGAAAAATTTACGATATTTTTTCACATTTTTCAATAATAGCATTATTTCGATCGGCTGTAGCTCCGGTCCTAATTAAGTTACAGAGAATCTGAAAACAGATTTGGAAAGGCCAAATTCTCCCCTATTTGATATATATTGAACATTTTGTCGTAGCTCTGACGGTATAAAAGATCGCCGGACCCTGAAAATTTCATGTTTTTTGTCAAATTTTCACCATTTATCATCATTTTGACAAGGAAATAATCATTTTATTTCAATGAAGCATACTTTCATCTTTTGTTCAGATAATCCTGCCAAGTAATATTTGTTTCCATTGAACCGTTTTGGTTCTAGAGTAATTTTAAGTGAAAAACTGCATTTTTTCAGAAATTTCTGGAGTCCACATTTCTGAATTGTACCATAATTTCAATCGGCCGTATCTCCGATCCTAATAAAGTTACGGAGAATCTGAAAATAGATTTGGAAAGCACAAATTCTCCTCTAGTTTCTATTTTTTGAACAATTTCTTGCATCACTGACAGTTAAAAAGATCGCCGGACCCTGAAAAATGTATGTTTTCAGAAATTGCAGTCATTTCGATATGTTTTCAGGACTAGAAGTATCTTAGCCAATGCATTCCTAAAATTCCAAGGTTGATGTACTGATGACGCACTGGTTGACGCACTGGTTGACGCACTGGTTGACGCACTGGTTGACGCACTGGTTGATGTACTGGTTGATGCATGGTCAATGCGCTGGTCAATGCGCTGGTCATTGGACTGTTCAATGTACTGTTCAATGTACTGGTCCGTGTACTGGTCCATGTACTGGTCCATGTACTGGTCCATGTACTGGTCCATGTACTGGTACATGTACTGGTCCATGTACTGGTCCATGTACTGGTCCATGTACTGGTCCATGTTATTTTCCATATATAATATTCGGCAAATCAAATTTTCCTCTAGTTTTCATTCTCTGAATGTTTTCTTGTAACTCTGGTGGTTTAAAGGAACGCCCAACCCTCAAAATTACGTGCTTTCGGTCAGATATTTTTGTATCAGTCAGTGTATCAGTCAGTGTATCAGACATTTCCTCCCGACATCCATTGCAGAGGCACCATCGATCAATGCGCTGAAAAATCGGCTAGACAAGCATTGGGAAGCCTTCAAGTACACCACAGAACCGCCGCCATCAACCATCACGTCCCGGAAGTAAAACAACAAAAGTAAAGTATCGAAAGAAGAAAGTCGAGATATCCAAACGACCAGCTACAGGAAATATTCTTACCTAACAAGCTGAAGAGGATATACTATACTATACTAGTGTATCAGACAGTGTATCAGACAGTGTATCAGACAGTGTATCAGACAGTGTATCAGTCAGTGTATCAGTCAGTGTATCAGTCAGTGTATCAGTCTGCGAATCAGTCAGTGTATGGCCACAAACCGATTGACATGTTACAGTAAGGCTTATCTGTCTGCTGACTATATGTCACATCACAACTAGTCCACGGACAGATAGTCTATAAGTACTTTCATATATCTGTGCACACTATGTACATACTAATCAACATGCAAAATTGCAGGTGATAAATTAATATTACATGTGATATGATTTTGCATGATATTGCAAGTGATATTGTATATTTAATACATTACATGTAACTTTACATTTGATATTGTATAATATTACATGTGATATTGTGTGTGATATTGTATGTAATGTTACATGTGCAAGACACATGCAATTTGCATGTACAAGTTTATGTACAAGTTTATGTGCAAGTAGATGTGCAAGTTCATGTGCGAGTTCATGTTCATGTTCAAGTTCATGTCCAATGTCATTTCTGTGTTTTCTCACATTGATTTCACTGCCAATAATTATATGATAGGTGAAGTTTTGTCACCGCATCGCGGTTACCCGATTTCTAGTTAAACTTCACCTATTACATAGGTGAAGTTTCTTGTTTTCGTATTTATTTTTATTATTATTATTATTATTATTTTTCCGCCACCCCCTAATTTCTTCAAAAAATTTTCAAAAAATTCACATATAAAGTCTTACATGACCTTATCACACTGGTCAAATATCGGTGACCTTGAATCATTTTTCAAGGTCACAGGCCACTTCAAAATCAGTTTTTTTATTATTTCAAGTGATTGCTTCTCAGGTATTTACAGGCAAATTTCACTTTCCAACTATATTACATGTACTACATATAAGTTACACAATCTGACACAGTTTCAGGAAAGTAGGTCAAGGTCAAGGTCGTACAGAGCCGTTTTCACATCTGGAATTGAGAACACATGATCTCAAAAACCAGCAAGTTTTGAATCGTATAATTGATGACGAAAGTTTCATAAATGACAAATCTAGGTCTGCGACTCATTCTTACAATGATATCATGCTTACTTTTTGAGTTACGTAATTTTAAATATTGACCGCGTCGTCAAAACAGGTGACCTTGAATGTCTGACCCTGAAATATCGATTTTAGGCCATAACAATGTATAGTGAACCCCCCCAAAGTAGCCCCCAAAACCCCCATTCCCACCTTCAAATTTGACCTTGACCTCATTTTTCAAGGTCATTTGGCTCTTCAAAGTGCAAAAAGTGCTTATTTTCAAAAATTCTGAAAATTATGTTTTTTTCATGATATCACCTTGATATATTATCTCTGGACAGACATAAATATGTGCATTCAGAATATGCAATCCAAAGTCCTCTAACATTTTACCTTAATTTTCTACAAAATTCCAAATATTGCAAACCGGAGAATGTTAAAAAATGACAAATTATTGCGTTTTTGACATGGAAATATCAATCCGAGAGAATTACAATAATTAAATGATCCCCCCATTTTCACATCCTGATTCTGGAAATTATATTGGTTTTGACCTAGAAAATTATTTTCAAGGTCAAATTCAAGGTCAAACATGATGAAAAATTTTGCTTTTTTGACATTTGATTTTTTTACACAGACAAGGAATCAAAATATTGTTACAAAAATGTCACACATACTTGCTACAATAGTCTAGAGGCACTTTATAAATTTTCAGGGTCCTCGGATTAACCTACGTTAGACTGTAAAGGTCACAAGGTCAAAAAATTAGGGAAAAATTAGCGATATTTTTTCACATTTCTCAATGATTGCGTTATTTCGATCGGCTGTAGCTCCGGTCCTAATTAAGTTACAGAGAATCTGAAAATAGATTCGGAAAGACTAAATTCTCCTCTAGTTTTTGTTTTCTAAACTTTTTGTCGTAGCTCTGACGGTTTAAAAGATCGCCGGACCCTGAAAATTTCATGTTTTTTGTCAAATTTTCACAATTTATCATCATTTTGACAAGGAAATAATCATTTTGTTTCAATGAAGCTATTTGAGCATACTTTCATCTTTCGTTCACATAATCCTGCCAAGTTATATATGTTTCCATTGAACCGTTAGGGTTCTAGAGTAATTTTAAGTGAAAAACAACATTTTTTCAGAAATTTCCGAAGTCCACATTTCTGAATTGTACCATAATTTCAATCAGCCTTATCTCCGGTCCTAATAAAGTTACAGAGAATCTGAAAATAGATTTGGAAAGGCCAAATTCTACTCTAGTTTCCATATATTGAACATTTTGTCGTAGCTCTGACGGTTTAAAAGATCGCCGGACCCTGAAAATTTCATGTTTTTTGTCAAATTTTCACAATTTATAAATTTTTTGACAGGGACGGAATCATCCTTTTGTGATGAACCTGTCTAGACATATTTCTAACTTCTATTTACATAATCCTGCCAAGTTATATATATCCTCATTGAACCGTATTGGTTCTAGAGTGATTTCCAGTTAAAACTGCATATTTTCAGGAATATCTTAAAGGCCATATTTTTGAGTTGTGCCATCATTTCAATCCGCTCTATATCCGGTCCTATTTAAGTTACAGAAAATCTGAAAACAGATTCGGAAAGCACACTTTCACCTCTAGCTGGCATATTGAAGATTTTTGTCGTAGCTCTGACGGTTAAAAAGATCGCCGGACCCTGAAAAATTCATGTTTTTTTGTCAAATTTTCACAATTTATCATAGTTTTGACAAGGAAATAATCATTTTATTTCAATGAAGCTATCTGAGCGTATTGCCATCCTTCGTTTACATAAAACTGGCAAGTTATATATGTTTTCATTGAACCGTTTTGGTTCTAGAGTAATTTTAAGTTAAAATATACATTTTTTCAGTAATTTCTGAAGTCAATATTTCTGAATTGTACCATTATTTTGAATCAGTGGTATCTCCGGTTCTGATAAAGTAACAGAGAAACTGAAAATAGATTTGGAAAGCATGAATTCTGCTCTAGCTTTTATATTTGAACATTTTCTTGTATCATGGGCGGATAAAGAGATCGCCGGACCCTGAAAATTGTATGTTTTCAGAAATTGCAGTCATTTCCAAATGTTTTCAGGACTAGAAGTACTTTAGCCAAGAAATTCCTGAAATTCCAATATGAGAACAGTGCCAGTTTCAATCAGCAGTAACTGGTTGATGTAACTGGTTGATGTAACTGGTTGATGTAACTGGTTGATGTAACTGGTTGATGTAACTGGTTGATGTAACTGGTTGATGTAACTGGTTGATGTACTGGTTCATGTACTGGTTCATGTACTGGTTCCTGTACTGGTCCATGTACTGGTCAATGTACAGGTCAATGTACTGTCCATGCACTGTCCATGTATTGGTCCATGTTATTCTCTATATATATTCATGAAGCTCAAATCCTCCTCTTGTTTTCATTCTCTGAATTTTTTCTTGTAACTCTGGCGATTTAAAAGATCCCCTGTCCCTCAGAATATTTTTGAGTCAGTCAGTGTATCAGTCAGTGTATCAGTCAGTGTATGAGTCAGTGCATCAGTCAGCGTATGGCCACAAACCGATTGAAATGTTTCAGTAAGGGTTTATTGCAGGTTTTATCGGTCTGCTGACTATATGTCACATCACGACTAGTCCATGGACAGATTGTTTATATGTACTTTCAAATATCTGTGTACACTATGTACATTTTAATTGACAAGCAAAATTACAGGTAATAAATTGATATTGCATGTGATATGATTTAGCATGATATTGCAAGTGATATTGTATGTTTAATACATTGCATGTAACTTTGCATGTGATACTTCATAATATTTCAAGTGATATTTTGTGTGCTATTGCATATTACATGTGCAAGACGTGTGCAATTACATTCATGTTCAAGTTCATGTTCAAGTTCATGTTCAAGTTCATGTTCATGTTCAAGTTCATGTCCAATGTCAGTTCCAATATCATTTCCAATATCATTTCCAATATCATTTCCGTGTTTTTCCAATATCATTTCCAATATCATTTCCGTGTTTTCTCACTTTCATTTCATTGCCAATAATTACTATGAAAGGTGAAGTTTTGTCACCGCATCGCGGTTACCCGATTTCTAGTTTTTATTATTATTATTATTATTTTTCCGCCACCCCCTAATTTCTTCAAAAAATTTTCAAAAAATTCACATATAAAGTCTTACATGACCTTATCACACTGGTCAAATATCGGTGACCTTGAATCATTTTTCAAGGTCACAGGCCACTTCAAAATCAGTTTTTTTATTATTTCAAGTGATTGCTTCTCAGGTAATTACAGGTAAATTTCACTTTCCAACTATATTACATGTACTACATATAAGTTACACAATCTGACACAGTTTCAGGAAAGTAGGTCAAGGTCAAGGTCGTACAGAGCCGTTTTCACATCTGGAATTGAGAACACATGATCTCAAAAACCAGCAAGTTTTGAATCGTATAATTGATGACGAAAGTTTCATAAATGACAAATCTAGGTCTGCGACTCATTTTTACAATGATATCATGCTTACTTTTTGAGTTACGTAATTTTAAATATTCACCGCGTCGTCAAAACAGGTGACCTTGAATGTCTGACCCTGAAATATCGATTTTAGGCCATAACAATGTATAGTGAACCCCCCCAAAGTAGCCCCCAAAACCCCCATTCCCACCTTCAAATTTGACCTTGACCTCATTTTTCAAGGTCATTTGGCTCTTCAAAGTGCAAAAAGTGCTTATTTTCAAAAATTCTGAAAATTATGTTTTTTTCATGATATCACCTTGATATATTATCTCTGGACAGACATAAATATGTGCATTCAGAATATGCAATCCAAAGTCCTCTAACATTTTACCTTAATTTTCTACAAAATTCCAAATATTGCAAACCGGAGAATGTTAAAAAATGACAAATTATTGCGTTTTTGACATGGAAATATCGATCCGAGAGGGCTACAATAATTAAATGATCCCCCCATTTTCACATCCTAATTCTGGAAATTATATTGGTTTTGACCTAGAAACTTATTTTCAAGGTCAAATCCAAGGTCAAACATGATGAAAAATTTTGCTTTATTGACATTTGATTTTTTTACACAGACAAGGCCTAATTCAAAAATAATGAAGCCAAAGTGTGACATGACCATCAAAATTTTAAAACGTTTATATGTATCAAATGACCACGTAATATTGTAACAAACATGTCTAAATTCCAGAAACTCTATTTACCATATTGCTGTGGTTTGTGGAAATAACTGATAAAAGCTGAATATTACCAAATTTTATTTATTTTTATTTCCATGGCATTGAAAGAAAAGTAGACCAAATATTAACTTATCTTCAAATTAAATAGAATTTTTTTGTTGGATCACAAATCTCATATACTCTTAAGTGTCCATGGCTGTTTTCATCCAAATTCACAAAATATTTTATGAGGAAAACAGTATTTTTCGAAATTTTGTTGCAATAACAAAGAAAAAACTTACATATTTTCTCCCAAGATGTACATATTTTCCTCTAAAATGACTTCACTTGTCCTGTGTTATGCGTCTGTATGTGGGCTTTGAATTGGTACCAAATAAGCGCCACCAAAGTGGATACGAACAGAGCAAACAATGATCGAAGTGCGTTTTTTAGGGTATTTTTTCAGACAAAAAGCCAGTTTTGGGTAATGGGATGAAACAAAAGTAAAAAAAGTGTTCTGGTTTTGACCCAAATCGATCTTATATGCATTATCAGTAATAACTGGATGAAGCATAAGAGTAATTACAAAATTACATTGAAATTTGTATTTGTTATTGCATTTTTCAACAAATTGGCCCCAAATTTTGAGGAAAGCTTCACAAAGAGCAAAATTTTGATAATTAAGTGTTGAAACATTCTACAACTGCTGAAATATTGTGTTGATTATCACTACAAGTAATACTAGAATGATTGCTTTACTCCTTTCAAGAAAACCATGAAAATATGGTCAATATTTTCCATAGCGTTACGCTTGCGACAAAGCCCGATTTGTATTTTACCACCAGAAACCAGCTGCGGACCTGGATTACTTGATTGTTTCTCAAAACTACACAGATTTTGCAATATTACAAGCCAAACCAGATTTAAAACGGAGCTTTTATTGCTCTGTGGCAATACAAAGTATTCTGGGCGTTACGCTTGCGACGGACTCACCTACCCTGCTATTCATCTGAATTTTTTTATGAAATAAATTTTCCACAACCATAAGAAGCTCCAAAATGGGTAAGCAGATATAAGACTAGGTCTCAGAGGCCAAACGATTCAACTGACACATGTCAAAGGGACACTAGAGCATCTCAGATCAGTAAGCGCCAAATTTGACTTAATTTTTGGAAGTCAACCTTTGAGTACAAATAGTTCAATAATGTCAACACAGGCAAATAAAAGTACTTGATTTGATGGATTGATGAAGCCTGAGGATGTAGAGATTCCAAAAAGTGTTGGGAAATTTTCTTAGAATACATAAAAATTTGTAAAACTGAAAGAATTCAAGTGGTCGAAAATGTTATGTCACGTTTTTTTAGTGAAAAAATGCATGTTTTTCAATGTAAGTGGACTCTATCTCAATAACTGTGTGTCAGAATTTCGTGAAATTTTCAGGAAATTTGCACAAGAATGTACTTAAAGCAATGGTGTACCATTAAGTTGTCACATGCAGCCATTCTCATATTTTAGGACCCCTACAGAAAATATGCTGCGTGGCTTCATTATTTTTGAACTAGGCCACAAGGAATCAAAATACTGTTACAAAAATGTCACACATACTTGCTACAATAGCCTAGAGGCATCGTGTAAATTTTCAAGGTCCTCGCATTAACCTACATTAGACCGTGAAGGTCACAAGGTCAAAAAATTAGGGAAAAATTTACGATATTTTTTCACATTTCTCAATGATAGCGTTATTTCGATCGGCTGTAGCACCGGTTCTAGTTAAGTTACAGAGAATCTGAAAACAGATTTGGAAAGGCCAAATTCTCCCCTAGTTTCCATATATTGAACATTTTGTCGTAGCTCTGACGCTTTAAAAGATCGCCGGACCCTGAAAATTTCATGTTTTTTGTCAAATTTTCACAATTTATCATCTTTTTGCAAAGGAAATAATCATTTTATTTCAATGAAGCTATTTGAGCATACTTTCATCTTTCGTTCACATAATCCTGCCAAGTAAAATTTGTTTCCATTTAACCGTTTTGGTTCTAGAGTAATTTTAAGTGAAAAACTACATTTTTTCAGAAATTTCGGGAGTCCACTTTTCTGAATTGTACCATAATTTCAATCAACCGTATCTCCGGTCCTAATAAAGTTACGGAGAATCTGAAAATAGATTTGGAAAGCACAAATTCTCCTCTAGTTTCAATATTTGACCAATATCTTGTATCACTGACGGTTAAAAAGATCGCCGGACCCTGAAAAATGTATGTTTTCAGAAATTGCAGTCATTTCGATATGTTTTAAGGACTAGAAGTATCTTAGCCTATGCATTCATAAAATTCCAAGGTTGATGCACTGATGATGTACTGATGGATGTTCCGGTTGATGCACTGGTTGATGCACTGGTTGATGTACTAGTTGATGCATGGTCAATGCGCTGGTCAATGCGCTGGTCAATGCGCTGGTCAATGCGCTGGTCAATGCGCTGGTCCATGCGCTGGTCCATGCGCTGGTCCATGCGCTGGTCCATGTACTGGTCCATGTACTGGTCCATGTACTGGTCCATGTTATTTTCTGTATATAATATTCGGTAAGCTCAAATTTTCCTCTAGTTTTCATTCTCTGAATGTTTTCTTGTAACTCTGATGGTTTGAAAGAACGCCCAACCCTCAAAATTACTTGCTTTCGGTTAAATATTTTTGTATCAGTCAGTGTATCAGTCAGTGTATCAGTCTGCGAATCAGTCAGTGTATGGCCACAAACCGATTGACATGTTACAGTAAGGGTTTATCTGTCTGCTGACTATATGTCACATCACAACTAGTCCATGGACAGATAGTCTATAAGTACTTTCATGTATCTGTGCACACTATGTACATTCTAAGTAACATGCAAAATTACAGGTGATAAATTAATATTACATGTGATATGATTTTGCATGATATTGCAAGTGATATTGTATGTTTAATACATTACATGTAACTTTACATTTGATATTGCATATTATTACATGTGATATTGTGTGTGATATTGCATGTAATGTTACATTTGCAAGACGCATGCAATTGCATGTACAAGTTTATGTACAAGTTTATGTGCAAGTACATGTGCATGTTCATGTTCAAGTTCATGTCCAATGTCAGTTCCAATATCATTTCTGTGTTTTCTCACATTAATTTCACTGCCAATAATTATATGATAGGTGAAGTTTTGTCACCGCATCGCGGTTACCCGAATTCTAGTTATTAAACTTCACCTATTACCATAGGTGAAGTTTCTTGTTTTCGTAATTATTAAACTTCACCTATTACTAGGTGAAGTTTCTTGTTTTCGTATTTATTTATTATTATTATTCTTTCACCCTAACCTACCCTCAAAAAATTCATGAAAGGAGCCTCATATGCCCTCATTACATTCCCCGAGTTTTTTTGACCCCGGACCATTTTTCAAGGTCAGAGGTCACTTCAAAGGTGGACTTCAAAAAATTTCAAATGGCAATAACTTTTTCGTTTATTGCTGGATTTCATTGTCCTTTTAGGAAGTTTGTTAAAAAGCCTTTTTACATAATTTGACCCAATTTCGTGAATGTAAGTCAAGGTCAATGTCCCGTATGACCACTTTTAGTGTTTTATGGTTTATTCTTATGCAATTGCACATTTTTCATGCAAAGTGGCCCAAATTGTGGCAAAATGTTGCTTGACTAACGGGACATCTGCATGTGTATTGTGGTTGCATTTCTATGGCCGGATTATGAGTTACGTAATTTTAAACATTGATAAGTCATCAAAATTGGTGACCTTCGTCATTTCACCATGAAATATCGATTTTGGCTGATAACATGCTATAGTAAACTGCTATTCTTTTTTGCCATTCACCCCAAATTGACCTTCACATTTGACCTTGACCTAATTTTTCAAGGTCAATTGGCGAATTTTAGTGCAAAAAATGTGCTTTTTTCAATGACCTTGAACACCATGCAATTTTCATACAGTTATTTTGTTTGTGACTGATTCAAGTACTCATTCAGATGTTTTTTATACGAATAATTCATATCTCAAGTTAAATCAAAATGGCTGTCATTTTTTTATTGCCTACTGTGACTTTAGTATTTCAAATACAGTTATGAAATTTGGTACAGGTATTGGCTTGTGGGTATTGTTCACGCACGTGTGGAGAAATTCAAAATGTTTGACAAAAAATGGCGGCCATTTTGGAATTGCTCACTGTTACCTCAGTATTTCACCTAGAGTTATGAAATTATGTACAGGCTTGGTACAGGTTATTGTCTGCGGGTATTGGTCAGGTACATGTACAATATTCAAGTACTTGTCAATGTACTTGTCAATGTACTTGTCAATGTACTTGTCAATGTACTTGTCAAAGTACTTCTCAATGTACTTGTCAATGTACTTGTCAATTTACTTGTCAATTTACTTGTCATGTTACTTGACATGTTACTTTTGCATTGAAATTACTATTGAAATTACCTTTCCAAGTACTTTTCAAATTACTTTGAAATTACTTTTCAAATTACGTTTCGAATTACTTTTCAAATTACTTTGGAACTTTTCAAATTATTTCTGTCATTTCGTTTTTCGTGTCGACCAATATTTCTAGGTGAAGTTTTGTTACTGCTTGCAGTTACTCATTTCTAGTTTATTATTAAACTTCACCTATTACCATAGGTGAAGTTTCTTGTTTTCGTAATTATTTATTATTAAACTTCACCTATTACTAGGTGAAGTTTCTTGTTTTCGTAATTATTTATTATTATTATTATTATTTATTATTATTCTTTCACCCTAACCTACCCTCAAAAAATTCATGAAAGGAGCCTCATATGCCCTGATTACATTCCCCGAGTTTTTTTGACACCGGACCATTTTTCAAGGTCAGAGGTCACTTCAAAGTTCGACTTCAAAAAATTTCAAATGGCAATAACTTTTTTGTTTATTGCCGGATTTCATTGTTCTTTTAGGAAGTTTGTTAAAAAGCCTTTTTACATAATTTGACCCAATTTCGTGAATGTAAGTCAAGGTCAATGTCCCGTATGACCACTTTTAGTGTTTTATGGTTTTTTCTTATGCAATTGCACGTTTTTCATGCAAAGTGGCCCAAATTGTGGCAAAATGTTGATTGACTAACGGGCCATCTGTGGGTGTGTTGTGGTTGCATTTCTTTGGTCGGATTCTGAAGTTACGTAATTTTAAACATTGGTAAGTCATCAAAATTGGTGACCTTCGTCATTTCACCATGAAATATCGATTTTGGCTGATAACATGCTATAGTAAACTGCTATTCTTTTTTGCCATTCACCCCAAATTGACCTTCACATTTGACCTTGACCCAATTTTTCAAGGTCGATTGGCGAATTTCAGTGCAAAAATGTGTTTTTTTCAATGACCTTGAACACCATGCAATTTTCTCAAGTTATTTTGTTTGTGACTGATTCAAGTACTCATTCAGATGTTTTTTATACGAAGAATTCATATTTCAAGTTAAATCAAAATGGCTGTCATTTTTTGATTGCCTACTGTGACCTTAGTATTTCAAATACAGTTATGAAATTTGGTACAGGTATTGGCTTGTGGGTATTGTTCACGCACGTGTGGAGAAATTCAAAATGTTTGACACAGAATGGCGGCCATTTTGGAATTGCTCACTGTTACCTCAGTATTTCACCTAGAGTTATGAAATTATGTACAGGCTTGGTACAGGTTATGGTCTGCGGGTATTGGTCAGGTACATGTACAATATTCAAGTACTTGTCAATGTACTTGTCAATTTACTTGTCAATGTACTTGTCCAAGTACTTCTCAATGTACTTGTAAATGTACTTGTCAATTTACTTGTCAATTTACTTGTCATGTTACTTGACATGTTACTTTTGCATTGAAATTACTATTGAAATTACTTTTCAAAGTAATTTTCAAATTACGTTTCGAATTACTTTTCAAATTACTTCTGTCATTTCGTTTTTTCGTTTCGACCAATATTTCTAGGTGAAGTTTTGTTACTGCTTGCAGTTACTCATTTCTAGTTAAGAATTTACCATATATGGTAAATTCTTATTGTTTTTGGTATTATTCTTATTATTAAACTTCACCTATACCATAGGTGAAGTTTCTTATTTTCGTAAATATTTTTATTATTATTATTATTTTTCTTTCCGAAAAATGTTCTCGAAAAATTTTCAAATAATTTGTGTACATAGTCCTATGTAACCTTATTAAATTGTCCAATGTAACCCTATACCTCTGACCTATTTTTCAAGGTCATTGACCCCTTTGAAATAAATTTTTTCTATATTTCAATTGACCATTACTCATGTAATAACTGATCAATTACAGTTTCCTAATAAACTATATATAATAGACTTATACTAAATAAACTGACCTAATTTTCAAAAGTATAGGTCAAGGTCGAGGTCATACAGGTCAATTTTTACTCTCAGAGGTTTGCGCGCCTGATCTCTATATAAGCAATTTCGAAAATTGCAGAATTCAAGCCAATTGTTACAGTAAATGACTAATGCATGGTAAGCGATCATTTTTATGATGATATCATGCTTAGTTATTTAATTATGGAATTTTTAGTGTCAACCACGTCGTCAAAACTGGTGACCTTGATTACTTGACACTGAAATATCGATTTTAGGCCAATGAAATGTATTGTGAACCCCCCCAAATATGCCCATAAAACCTCCATAGCCACCTTCAAATTTGACCTTAACCTCATTTTTCAAGGTCATTTGACCTGTTTAATGTTCAAATCACTCAATTTTCAAAAATTCCAACAATTATGTTATTTCCAGCATATCGGGTTCATATTTTAGATTATAATAGCCAGGAGCTATATTGTTGGAACCCTGAAATCTGAATTGATTTATCTCTTCATACTGATTTATTAAAAAATTCCAAATATGGCATACCGCGCGACATGAAAAATTAGCCTATTTTTGGCAATTAGAGAGGTAAATATTGATCCTACACAGTTCAAATAATGAAATGACCCCCCCTAAGTCATACAACGCGAATCTGCAGAAATTATAGATTTTGACCTTGAAAGGTATTTTCAAGGTCAAAATCAAGGTCAAATATTTGACAAAACTGGATATTTGAGATATTTAATTTTTTTTAAGTAGGAAATAATGAAGGGATTTTTACAGTCTTTTCACAGGTCAGTCCTACAATACCCTAGAATAAATGTGTAAAGTTTTAAGTCCATCGGATTGACCTACATTGCACAATAAATGTCACAAGGTCAAAAAATTACTGCAAAATTGACCCTCTCATTTTCCAATTTCGCACTTGTACCCAAACTTTGATGGTCTGTATCTCCGGTTCTAATTAAGCTACAGAAAAACTGAAAGCATATTCAGAAAGCCCAAATTCTCCTCTAGTATTCATTTTCTATACATTTTAACGTATCTCTGCTAGTTAAAAAGATCGCCGGACCCTGAAAAATACATGTTTTCGGTCAAGATTTCACCAATTTACATTTTTTTGACAAAGAAGTCAGTCTTCAAAAAATTTGATAATATTTCGAGATATAGTCCTAACATATTTACAGTATTTTGTGCTATTTTAAGTCTCTCCTTCAAACCGTTTACCTTTGGGAGCAATTTGGAGTTCAAAACTTGATATTTTCAGAGTCAATTTTTCGGTGAAATTTCATATTTTTACCATTACTTCAATCAACTCTATCTCGGTTCTAATAAAGTCATATGAATGATACAAGCCGTTTTGGAAAGCTCAGATCCTCCTCTTATTCTAATTTGTGTACAGTTTGTTGTGTCGTGAACAGGTAAAAAGATCGGTCAACCCTGAAAAATTCATCTTTTCCTTTCCTAACCGAATGACTGTACTCATACTGGAACACCAGTGATTACTAAAATTTGTGTAGTAATTGCCTAAAAGATGTCAATAAACTAATTTTAAACTAAAGTAAACTAAATAAATTAAACTAAACTAAATAAACTAAGCTAAACATGCATTCACCGGGAAAGGGGGGGCTGACCGCTAGCTTCATTAACTTGTGCATTGCAATATATCACAAATAAATAAGGTACATTTTTTATGCTATTTTTTGTACCATTTTATACAATATTTTTGATACTATTTTATATTTTATTCATATAATATTTTATATATTATTTTATATCTTGTTTATATACTTGTTTATATACTTGTTTATATACTTGTTTATATACTTGTTTATATACTTGTTTATATACATGTATATATTCTTGTTTATATACTTGTTTATATACTTGTTTATATACTTGTTTGTACACTTGTTTATAATACTTGTTTATATACTTGTTTATATACTTGTTTATATACTTGTTTATATACTTAAATACATTTAGACTATTTTCACCCACTGAACTAAATAAACTAAACTAAACATGGGCATTCACTGAGCAAGCTGCTTAAACATGTACAATATACCTTCATATACTTGTTCGCATACTTGTTTATTTTTATACTTAAACATATTTAGACTATTTTCACCAACTGCTCGGTGAAGTTTTATTACCGCTAGCGGTTATCGAAATCTAGTTATTATTATTATTATTATTATTTCCGAAAAAGTTGTTTCGATTTTCTTGATTATTTTTGTGAATGTACCTGTATACTTGTAGACTACTGTATTCCGGTCCTGAGTTTGAATTTTTATTTTTAAGGTATATAGGACCTTTTTAGTGTGAATTTTAGTATATTTTGATATACTATATCTCAATAAACTAATAAACTAGAGTAATTTGCTTTAGTTTCTGTCCATAAACTATTAAATTCTATACAATGGCGAAAAAATAATCAAAATCACTCAAGCGGAACATTCCACATTGAATATTTAGGTCATTTTCGAATTGTTTCGAGTTCGGCAAAAACCATAAATGATAGCAGCATGCTGATTGGGCGAAAAGTTGCTCTATGGTATGGGACATGGCAAGACATATTTTTAATTTTGATATTTTAAGTATTTATGGAATGGCGGCCATCTTGGTATGGTGTATTTGCTAATTTGAGGTGCATGAGTTCAAAATCCATGAAGGAGTCATTTTAGGTAATGCAAATGTATAATGAACCCCCCCAAATATACCCATTTACACCCTATACCAATCTTCAAATTTGACCTTGACCTCATTTTTCAAGGTCATATGACCCGTCAAAGTTTCAATTCACTGCATTTTCAAAAATTCCAACAATTATGTTTTTTCAAAGATATCGGGATCATATTATAGATTTTTATAGCCGGCAGCTGGATTGTTTGAACCCTGAAATCGGAATTGATCTATCTCTTCATGTTGATTTATAAAAAAATTCCAAATATTGCATACCGCGCAACATGCAAAATCAGCCTATTTTTGCCCTCTACAGCAATAAATATTGATCCTACACAGTTCAAATAATAGAATGACCCCCCCTTTGTCACACATTTCCAATCTGGGAAAAATATTGGTTTTGACCTAGAAAGATATTTTCAAGGTCAAACTCAAGGTCAAATATTTGGCAAAATTGGAGATTTGAGATACCTAATTTTTTAAACTAGGAAATAATTGAGGAATTTCCACAATCTCTTCAGTGTTTGGTGCCACAGTACCCTAGAGGACCCTTGCAAAGTTTTAAGTTCCTCGGACTGATGTACATTGCATAATAAAGGTCACAAGGTCAAAAAATTACAGCTAAATTGACTGCTCATTTTCCAATTTCATACTTGTACCCAAACTTTGATCGCCTTTGTCTCCGGTTCTAATTAAGCTAGAGAAAAACTAAAAACATATTCCGAAAGGCCGTAATCTCCTCTAGTATTTGTTTTCTATGCATTTTAACGTACCTCTACTAGTTAAAAAGATCGCCGGACCCTGAAAATTTCATGTTTTAGGTCATGATTTAACACTTTAACATTTTTTTCACAAAGAAGGCAATCTTCAAAAAAATTAATACTCTTTGAGGATGTAATCCTAACACATTTACAGTAGTGTGTGCAATTTCAAGTCTCTGCTGTAAACCGTTTGCCTTTGAGATCAAAATAATGTTCAAAACTTGACATTTTCAGAGTCTATTTTTTTGGTGATATTTCACATTTTTGTGATTAATTCAATCGGTTCTATCTTCGGTTCTAATTAAGGTATAGGAATGATGAAAGCAGTTCTGAATACCTCAGATTCTCTTCTTTATTTTGTTTTATGTTCATTTTGGTGTACCATCAATAGTTAAAAAGATCGGTCAACCCTGAAAATTTCAACTTTACATATTATAACCAAATTAGTGCCCTGAGCTAAAAGAAGTCAATTTTGCTGTGAAGAAATACAAAATCAGTATAAAAGTTGAATGGACCTATTGTGTTAATGTGATACATTATACTGATCTTACTATACCTATGATGCTAAGTATGTGAATGTTCATATTTGTTTTTTTCTTGTCAAGTGGTCAATAAAACAAAATTAAATACACTTAACTAAATAAACCAAACTGAGTAAACCATACTAAAGAAACTAAACTAAATTAATTAAAATAAATAAGCTAAACTGGACTAAATAAATTGAACTAAATAAACTAAATTAAGCATGAGCATTCACACAATAGTCTGTACTCATAAACTTATACAATATACCTTTAAATAATAAATATATTGGTAAATTCTTCATCACTGACCATGGTCAGTTATAGCCATCTAGTTATTATTATTTCCGAAAAAGTTGTTTCGATTTTCTTGATTATTTTTGTGAATGTACCTGTATACTTGTAGACTACTGTATTCCGGTCCTGAGTTTGAATTTTTATTTTTATGGTATATAGGACCTTTTTAGTGTGAATTTTAGTAAATTTTGATGTACTATATCTGAATAAACTATTAAACTAGAGTAATTTGCTTTAGTTTCTGTCCATAAACTATAAAATTCTATACAATGACGAAAAAATAATCAAAATCACTCAAGCGGAACATTCCACACTGATTATTTAGGTCATTTTCGAATTGTTTCGAGTTCGGCAAAAACCATAAATGATAGCAGCATGCTGATTGTGCCAAAAGTTGACCTATGGTACGGGCCAGTGCAGTGTATATTTTTTATGTTGATATTGCAAGTATTTATGGAATAGCGGCCATTTTGGTGCGGTGTATTTGCTAAATTTGTTGTGCATGAGTTCAAAATCTGTGAAGGAGTCATTTTAGGTAATGCAAATGTATAATGAACCCCCCCAAATATACCCATTTACACCCCATACCAATCTTCAAATTTGACCTTGACCTCATTTTTCAAGGTCATATGACCCGTCAAAGTTTCAATTCACTGCATTTTCAAAAATTCCAACAATTATGTTTTTTCAAAGATATCAGGATCATATTATAGATTCTTATAGCCGGCAGCTGGATTGTTTAAATCCTGAAATCGGATTTGATCTATCTCTTCATGCTGATTTATAAAAAAATTCCAAATATTGCATACCGCGCAACATGCAAAATCAGCCTATTTTTGCCCTCTTAAGCAATAAATATTGATCCCACACAGTTCAAATAGTATAACCACCCCCCCTTTGTCAAACATTGCCAATCTGGGAAAAATATTGGTTTTGACCTAGAAAGGTATTTTCAAGGTCAAACTCAAGGTCAAATATTTGGCAAAATTGGATATTTGAGATACCTAATTTTTTTAACTAGGAAATAATTGAGGAATTTCCACAATCTCTTCAGTGTTTGGTGCCACAGTACCCTAGAGGACCCTTGCAAAGTTTCAAGTTCCTCGGATTGATGTACATTGCATAATAAAGGTTACAAGGTCAAAAAATGACAGCTAAATTGACTGCTCATTTTCCAATTTCGCACTTGAACCCAAACTTTGATGGCCTTTATCTCCGGTTCTAATTAAGCTAGAGAAAAACTAAAAACATATTCGGAAAGGCCGTAATCTCTTCTAGTATTTGTTTTCTATGCATTTTAGCGTACCACTACTAGTTAAAAAGATCGCCGGACCCTGAAAATTTCATGTTTTCGGTCATGATTTTACACTTTAACATTTTTTTCACAAAGAAGGCAATCTTCAAAAAAATTAATACTCTTTGAAGATGTAGTCCTAACACTTTTACAGTAGTGTGTGCAATTTCAAGTCTCTGCTGTGAACCGTTTGCCTTTGAGATCAAAATAATGTTCAAAACTTGACATTTTCAGAGTCAATTTTTTGGTGATATTTCACATTTTTGTCATTAATTCAATCGGTTCTATCTTCGGTTCTAATTAAGGTATAGGAATGATGAAAGCAGTTCTGAATACCTCAGATTCTCCTCTTTATTTTGTTTAATGTTCATTTTGGTGTACAATCAATAGTTAAAAAGATCGTCAACCCTGAAAATTTCAACTTTACATATTATAACCAAATTAGTGCCCTGAGCTAAAAGAAGTCAATTTTGCAGTGAAGAAATACAAAATCAGCATAAAAGTTGCATGGACCTATTGTGTTAATGTGACACATTATACTGATCTTACTATATCTATGATGCTAAGTACGTGAATGTTCTATTTGTTTTTTTCTTGTCAAGTGGTCAATAAAACAAAATTAAATGCACTTAACTAAATAAACCAAACTGAGTAAACTATACTAAATAAACTAAACTAAATTAATTAAAATAAATAAGCTAAACTGAACTTAATAAACTGAACTAAATAAACTAAATTAAGCATGAGCATTCACACAATAGTCTATACTCATAAACATATACAATATACCTTTAAATAATAAATATATTGGTAAATTCTTCATCACTGACCATGGTCAGTTATAGCCATCTAGTTATTAAGAATTTACCATATATGGTAAATTCTTATTGTTTTTGGTATTATTAAGAATTTACCATACCTATGGTAAATTCTTATTGTTTTTGCTATTATTCTTCTTATTATTATATCCGAAAAAGTTGCTTCGATTTTCCTGATTATTTTTGTGAATGTACCTGTATACTTGTAGACTACTGTATTCCGGTCCTGAGTTTCAATTTTTATTTTTAAGGTTTATATGACCGTTTTAGTGTGAATTTTTGTATATTTCAATATACTATATCTCAATAAATTTATAGTCCAGTGTAATTTACTTTACTTTCACTGAATGAACTGTAAAGAGCAATAAATTGAAGCAAAATTAATCAAAATTCTTAGAGCGGAATAGGCCACACTGAATATTTTGGTCATTTTCGAATTGTTTCGAGTTCGGCAAAAACCATAAATGATAGCAGCATGCTGATGGCGCCAAAAGTTGCTCTATGATATGGGACATGGTAAGACATATTTTTAATTTTGATATTTTAAGTATTTATGGAATGGCGGCCATCTTGGTATGGTGTATTTGCTAAATTTGAGGTGCATGAGTTCAAAATCCATGAAGGAGTCATTTTAGGTAATGCAAATGTATAATGAACCCCCCCAAATATACCCATTTACACCCCATACCAATCTTCAAATTTGACCTTGACCTCATTTTTCAAAGTCATATGACCCGTCAAAGTTTCAATTCACCTCATTTTCAAAAATTCCAACAATTATGTTTTTTCAAAGATATCGGGATCATATTATAGATTCTTATAGCCTGCAGCTGGATTGTTTAAACCCTGAAATCGGAATTGATCTATCTCTTTATGCTGATTTATAAAAAAATTCCAAATATTGCATACCGCGCGACATGAACAATCAGCCTATTTTTGCCCTCTTAAGCAATAAATATTGATCCTACACAGTTCAAATAATTAAATGACCCCCCCTTTGTCACACATTGCCAATCTGGGTAAAATATTGGATTTGACCTAGAAAGGTATTTTCAAGGTCAAACTCAAGGTCAAATATTTGGCAAAATTGGTTTTTTGAGATACCTAATTTTTTTAACTAGGAAATAATTGAGGAATTTCCACAATCTCTTCAGCATTTGGTGCCACAGTACCCTAGAGGCCCCTTGCAAAGTTTTACGTTCTTCCGATAGATGTACATTGCATAATAAAGGTCACAAGGTCAAAAAATGACAGTTAAATTGACCTGCTCATTTTCCAATTTCACACTTGTACCCAAACTTTGACGGCCTGTATCTCCGGTTCTAATTAAGTTAGAGAAAAACTGAAAGCATATTCGGAAAGGCCATAACCTCTTCTAGTATTTGTTTTCTATGCATTTTAACGTATCTCTGCTACTTAAAAAGATCGCCCGACCCTGAAAATTTCATGTTTTTGGTCAAGATTTTACACTTTAACATATTTTTGACAAAGAAGGAAATCTTAAAAAAAATTAATACTCCTTGGACATGTAATCCTAACACATTTACAGTAGTGTGTCTAATTTCAAGTCTCTCCTGTAGACCGTTTGCCTTTGAGATTAAAATAATGTTCAAAACTTGACATTTTCAGAGTCAATTTTTTGGTGATATTTTACATTTTTGTCATTATTTCAATTGGCTCTATCTCCTGTTATAATTAAGGTATACAAATGATGAAAGCATTTCTGAATACCTCAGATTCTCATCTTTATTTTATTTAATGTTCATTTTGGTGTAGCATCAATAGTTAAAAAGATCGGTCAACCCTGAAAAATTCAACTTCACCTATTATAATCAAATTAGTGCCCTGAGCTAAAAGAAGTCAATTTTGTCATGAAGAAATACAAAATGAGTATAAAAGTTGCATGGGCCTATTGTGTAAATATGATAAATTATACTGATCTTAGTATACCTTTGATGCTCAGTACATTTTTTTCTTTCTTGTCAACTAAATTAAATTTACTAAACTAAATAAACTAAACTAAATTAATTAAACTGAATAAGCTAAACTGAACTAAATAAACTAAACTAAGCATGAGCATTCACACAATGATGGTCTGTACACTTAAACATTATACAATATACCTTTAAATAATAAATATATTGGTAAATTCTTCATCACTGACCATGGTCAGTTATAGCCATCTAGTTATTAAGAATTTACCATATATGGTAAATTCTTATTGTTTTTGGTATTATTCTTCTTATTATTATTATAGTTTCCGGAAAAAATTTGCTCCGATTTTCTTGATTATTTTTGTGAATGTACCTGTATACTTGTAGACTACTGTATTCCGGTCCTGAGTTTGAATTTTTATTTTTAAGGTATATAGGACCTTTTTAGTGTGAATTTTTGTATATTTCAATATACTATATCTCAATAAATTTATAGTCCAGTGTAATTTACTTTACTTTCACCCAATAAACTGTAAAGAGCAATAATTTGAAGCTAAATTAATCAAAATCCTTAGAGCGGAACAGGCCACACTGAATATTTAGGTCATTTTCGAATTGTTTCGAGTTCGGCAAAAACCATAAATGATAGCAGCATGCTCATAGTGCCAAAAGTTGACCTATGGTACGGGCCAGTGCAGTGTATATTTTTTATTTTGATATTGCAAGTATTTATGGAATAGCGGCCATTTTGGTGCGGTGTATTTGCTAAATTTGAGGTGCATGAGTTCAAAATCTGTGAAGGAGTCATTTTAGGTAATGCAAATGTATAATGAACCCCCCCAAATATACCCATTTACACCCCATACCAATCTTAAAATTTGACCTTGACCTCATTTTTCAAGGTCATATGACCCTTCAAAGTTTCAATTTACTACATTTTCAAAAATTCCAACAATTATGTTTTTTCAAAGATATCGGGATCATATTATAGATTCTTATAGCCGGCAGCTGGATTGTTTAAACCCTGCAATCGGAATTGATCTATCTCCTCATGCTGATTTATAAAAAAATTCCAAATATTGCATACCGCGCAACATGTAAAATCAGCCTATTTTTGCCCTCTCGAGCAATAAATATTGATCCTACATAGTTCAAATAATAAAATGACCCCCCCTATGTCACACATTTCCAATCTGGGAAAAATATTGGTTTTGACCTAGAAAGGTATTTTCAAGGTCAAACTCAAGGTCAAATATTTGGCAAAATTGGATATTTGAGATACCTAATTTTTTTAACTAGGAAATAATTGAGGAATTTCCACAATCTCTTCAGTGTTTGGTGCCACAGTACCCTAGAGGACCCTTGCAAAGTTTTAAGTTCCTCGGATTGATGTACATTGCATAATTAAGGTCACAAGGTCAAAAAATGACAGCTAAATTGACTGCTCATTTTCCAATTTCGCACTTGTACCCAAACTTTGATGGCCTGTATCTCCGGTTCTAATTAAGCTAGAGAAAAACTAAAAACATATTCGGAAAGGCCGTAATCTCCTCTAGTATTTGTTTTCTATGCATTTTAACGTATCTCTGCTAGTTAAAAAGATCGCCGGACCCTGAAAATTTCATGTTTTTGGTCACGATTTTACACTTTAACATTTTTTTGACAAAGAAGGAAATCTTCAAAAAAATTAATACTCTTTGAAGATGTAATCCTAACAGTTTTACAGTAGTGTGTGCAATTTCAAGGCTCTGCTGTAAATCGTTTGCCTTGGAGATCAAAATAATGTTCAAAACTTGACATTTTTCAGAGTCAATTTTTTGGTGATATTTCACATTTTTGTCATTAATTCAATCGGTTCTATCTTCGGTTCTAATTAAGGTATAGGAATGATGAAAGCAGTTCTGAATACCTCAGATTCTCCTCTTCATTTTATTTAATGTTCATTTTGGTGTAGCATCAATAGTTAAAAAGATCGGTCAACCCTGAAAAATTCAACTTTACCTATTATAACCAAATTAGTGCCCTGAGCTGAAAGAAGTCAATTTTGCAGTGAAGAAATACAAAATCAGTATAAAAGTTGCATGGACTTATTGTGTTAATGTGATACATTAAACTGATCTTACTATATCTATGATGCTAAGTACGTGAATGTTCATATTTGTTTTTTTCTTGTCAAGTGGTCAATAAAACAAAATTAAATGTACTTAACTAAATAAACCAAACTGAGTAAACTATACTAAATAAACTAAACTAAATTAATTAAACTAAATAAGCTAAACTGAATTAAATAAACTAAACTAAATAAACTAAATTAAGCATGAGCATTCCCACAATAGTCTGTACACATAAACATATACAATATACCTTTAAATAATAAATATATTGGTAAATTCTTCATCACTGACCATGGTCAGTTATAGCCATCTAGTTATTATTATTATAGTTTCCGGAAAAAATTTGCTCTGATTTTCTTGATTATTTTTTTGAATGTACCTATATACTTGTAGACTACTGTATTCCGGTCCTGAGTTTGAATTTTTATTTTTGAGGTATATAAGACCTTTTTAGTGTGAATTTTAGTAAATTTTGATGTACTATATCTGAATAAACTATTAAACTAGAGTAATTTGCTTTAGTTTATGTCCATAAACAATAAAATTCTATACTTTGGCGAAAAAATTATCGAAATCACTCAAGCGGAACATTCCACACTGAATATTTAGGTCATTTTCGAATTGTTTCGAGTTCGGCAAAAACCATAAATGATAGCAGCATGCTCATAGTGCCAAAAGTTGACCTATAGTACGGGCCAGTGCCTAACATATTTCTAATTTTGATATTGCAACTATTTATGGAATGGCGGCCATTTTGGTATGTTGTATTTGCTAAATTTGAGGTGCATGAGTTCAAAATCCATGAAGGAGTCATTTTAGGTAATGCAAATGTATAATGAACCCCCCCAAATATACCCATTTACACCCCATACCAATCTTCAAATTTGACCTTGACCTCATTTTTCAAGGTCATACGACCCGTCAAAGTTTCAATTTACTACATTTTCAAAAATTCCAACAATTATGTTTTTTCAAAGATATCAAGATCATATTATAGATTCTTATAGCCGGCAGCTGGATTGTTTAAACCCTGAAATCGGAATTGATCTATCTCTTCATGCTGATTAATAAAAAAATTCCAAATATTGCATACCGCGCAACATGTAAAATCAGCCTATTTTGCCCTCTTGAGCAATAAATATTGGTCCTACACAGTTCCAACAATTAAATGACCCCCCCTTTGTCACACATTGCCAATCTGGGGAAAATATTAGTTTTGACCTAGAAAGGTATTTTCAAGGTCAAACTCAAGGTCAAATATTTGGCAAAATTTGATAATTGAGATATCTAATTTTTTTAACTAGGAAATAATTGAGGAATTTCCACAATCTCTTCAGTGCTTGGTGCCACAGTACCCTAGAGGACCCTTGCAAAGTTTTAAGATCCTCGGATTGATATACATTGCATAATAAAGGTCAGAAGGTCAAAAAATGACAGCTAAATTGACTGCTCATTTTCCAATTTCGCACTTGTACCCAAACTTTGATGGCCTTTATCTCCGGTTCTAATTAAGCTACAGAAAAACTAAAAACATATTTGGAAAGGCCATAATCTCCTCTAGTATTTGTTTTCTATGCAATTTAACGTACCTCTACTAGTTAAAAAGATCGCCGGACCCTGAAAATTTCATGTTTTCGGTCATGATTTTACACTTTAACATTTTTTTCGCAAAGAAGGCAATCTTCAAAAAAATTAATACTCTTTGAAGATGTAATCCTAACACTTTTACAGTAGTGTGTGCAATTTCAAGTCTCTGCTGTAAACCGTTTGCCTTTGAGATAAAGATAATGTTCAAAACTTGACATTTTCAGAGTCAATTTTTTGGTGATATTTCACATTTTTGTCATTAATTCAATCGGTTCTATCTTCGATTCTAATTAAGGTATAGGAATGATGAAAGCAGTTCTGAATACCTCAGATTCTCTTCTTTATTTTGTTTAATGTTCATTTTGGTGTACCATCAATAGTTAAAAAGATCGGTCAACCCTGAAAATTTCAACTTTACATATTATAACCAAATTAGTGCCCTGAGCTAAAAGAAGTCAATTTTGCAGTGAAGAAATACAAAATCAGTATAAAAGTTGCATGGACCTATTGTGTTAATGTGATACATTATACTGATCTTACTATATCTATGATGCTAAGTATGTGAATGTTCATATTTGTTTTTTTCTTGTCAAGTGGTCAATAAAACAAAATTAAATGCACTTAACTAAATAAACCAAACTGAGTAAACCATACTAAAGAAACTGAACTAAATTAATTAAAATAAATAAGCTAAACTGAACTAAATAAACTAAATTAAGCATGAGCATTCACACAATAGTCTGTACTCATAAACATATACAATATACCTTTAAATAATAAATATATTGGTAAATTCTTCATCACTGACCATGGTCAGTTATAGCCATCTAGTTAAGAATTTACCATACCTATGGTAAATTCTTATTGTTTTTGCTATTATTCTTATTAAACTTCACCTATACCATAGGTGAAGTTTCTTGTTTTCGTAAATATTTTTATTATTATTATTATTATTATTATTATTATTATTATTTTTCTTTCCGAAAAATGTTCTCGAAAAATTTTCAAATAATTTGTGTACATAGTCCTATGTGACCTAATTAAATTGTCCAATGTAACCCTATACCTCTGACCTATTTTTCAAGGTCATTGACCCCTTTGAAATAAATTTTTTCTATATTTCAATTGACCATTACTCATATATTAACTGATCAATTATAATTTCCTAATAAACTATATATAATAGACTTATACTAAATAAACTGACCTAATTTTCAAAAGTATAGGTCAAGGTCGAGGTCATACAGGTCAATTTTTACTCTCAGAGGTTTGCGCGCCTGATCTCTATATAAGCAACTTCGAAAATTGCAGAATTCAAGCCAATTGTTACAGTAAATGACTAATCCATGGCAAGCGATCATTTTTATGATGATATCATGCTTAGTTATTTAATTATGGAATTTTTAGTGTCAACCGCGTCGTCAAAACTGGTGACCTTGATTACTTGACACTGAAATATCGATTTTAGGCCAATGAAATGTATTGTGAACCCCCCCAAATATGCCCATAAAACCTCCATAGCCACCTTCAAATTTGACCTTAACCTCATTTTTCAAGGTCATTTGACCTGTTTAATGTTCAAATCACTCAATTTTCAAAAATTCCAACAATTATGTTATTTCCAGCATATCGGGTTCATATTTTAGATTATAATAGCCAGGAGCTATATTGTTGGAACCCTGAAATCGGAATTGATTTATCTCTTCATACTGATTTATTAAAAAATTCCAAATATGGCATACCGCGCGACATGAAAAATTAGCCTATTTTTGCCAATTTGAGAGGTAAATATTGATCCTACATAGTTCAAATAATGAAATGACCCCCCCTAAGTCATACAACGCGAATCTGTAGAAATTATAGATTTTGACCTTGAAAGGTATTTTCAAGGTCAAAATCAAGGTCAAATATTTGACAAAACTGGATATTTGAGATATTTAATTTTTTTTAAGTAGGAAATAATAAAGGGATTTTTACGGTCTTTTCACAGGTCAGTCCTACAATACCCTAGAATAAATGTGTAAAGTTTTAAGTCCATCGGATTGACCTACATTGCACAATAAATGTCACAAGGTCAAAAAATTACTGCAAAATTGACCCTCTCATTTTCCAATTTTGCACTTGTACCCAAACTTTGATGGTCTGTATCTCCGGTTCTAATTAAGGTACAGAAAAACTGAAAGCATATTCAGAAAGCCCAAATTCTCGTCTAGTATTCATTTTCTATACATTTTAACGTATCTCTGCTAGTTAAAAAGATCGCCGGACCCTGAAAAATACATGTTTTCGGTCAAGATTTCACCAATTTACATTTTTTTGACAAAGAAGTCAGTCTTCAAAAAATTTTATAATATTTCGAGATATAGTCCTAACATATTTACAGTATTTTGTGCTATTTTAAGTCTCTCGTTCAAACCGTTTACCTTTGGGAGCAATTTGAAGTTCAAAACTTGATATTTTCAGAGTCAATTTTTCGGTTAAATTTCATATTTTTACCATTACTTCAATCAACTCTATCTCCGGTTCTAATTAAGCTACAGAAAAACTGAAAGCATATTCAGAAAGTCCAAATTCTCCTCTAGTATTCATTTTCTATACATTTTAACGTATCTCTGCTAGTTAAAAAGATCGCCGGACCCTGAAAAATACATGTTTTCGGTCAAGATTTCACCAATTTACATTTTTTTGACAAGGAAGTCAGTCTTCAAAAAATTTGAAAATATTTCGAGATATAGTCCTAACATATTTACAGTATTTTGTGCTATTTTAAGTCTCTCCTTCAAACCGTTTACCTTTGGGAGCAATTTGAAGTTCAAAACTTGATATTTTCAGAGTCAATTTTTCGGTTAAATTTCATATTTTTACCATTACTTCAATCAACTCTATCTCGGGTTCTAATAAAGTCATATGAATGATACAAGCCGTTTTGGAAAAGCTCAGATTCTCCTCTTATTCTAATTTGTGTACATTTCGTTGTGTCGTGAACAGGTAAAAAGATTGGTCAACCCTGAAAAATTCATCTTTTCCTCACCTAACCGAATGACTGCACTCAGACTGGAACACCAGTGATTACTAAAATTTGTGTAGTAATTGCCTAAAAGATGTCAATAAACTAATTTTAAACTAAAGTAAACTAAATAAATTAAACTAAACTAAATAAACTAAGCTAAACATGCATTCACCGGGAAAGGGGGGGCTGTCCGCTAGCTTCATTAACTTGTGCATTGCAATATATCACAAATATAAGGTACATTTTTTATGCTATTTTTTGTACCATTTTATACAATATTTTTGGTACTATTTTATATTTTATTCATATAATATTTTATATATTATTTTATATCTTGCTTATATATATACTTGTTTATATACTTGTTTATATACTTGTTTATATACTTATATACATTTAGACTATTTTCACCCACTGAACTAAATAAACTAAACTAAACATGGGCATTCACTGAGCAAGCTGCTTAAACATGTACAATATACCTTCATATACTTGTTCGTATACTTGTTTATTTTTATACTTAAACATATTTAGACTATTTTCACCAACTGCTCGGTGAAGTTTTATTACCGCTAGCGGTTATCGGAATCTAGTTAAACTTCACCTATACCATAGGTGAAGTTTCTTATTTTCGTAAATATTTTTATTATTATTATTATTATTTTTCTTTCCGAAAAATGTTCTCGAAAAATTTTCAAATAATTTGTGTACATAGTCCTATGTGACCTAATTAAATTGTCCAATGTAACCCTATACCTCTGACCTATTTTTCAAGGTCATTGACCCCTTTGAAATAAATTTTTTCTATATTTCAATTGACCATTACTCATATAATAACTGATCAATTACAGTTTCCTAATAAACTATATATAATAGACTTATACTAAATAAACTGACCTAATTTTCAAAAGTATAGGTCAAGGTCGAGGTCATACAGGTCAATTTTTACTCTCAGAGGTTTGCGCGCCTGATCTCTATATAAGCAACTTCGAAAATTGCAGAATTCAAGCCAATTGTTACAGTAAATGACTAATCCATGGTAAGCGATCATTTTTATGATGATATCATGCTTAGTTATTTAATTATGGAATTTTTAGTGACAACCGCGTCGTCAAAACTGGTGACCTTGATTACTTGACACTGAAATATCGATTTTAGGGCAATAAAATGTATTGTGAACCCCCCCAAATATGCCCATAAAACCTCCATAGCCACCTTCAAATTTGTCCTTAACCTCATTTTTCAAGGTCATTTGATCTGTTTAATGTTCAAATCACTCGATTTTCAAAAATTCCAACAATTATGTTATTTCCAGCATATCGGGTTCATATTTTAAATTATAATAGCCAGGAGCTATATTGTTGGAACCCTGAAATCGGAATTGATTTATCTCTTCATGCTGATTTATAAAAAAATTCCAAATATGGCATACCGCGCGACATGAAAAATTAGCCTATTTTTGCCAATTTGAGAGGTAAATATTGATCCTACATAGTTCAAATAATGAAATGACCCCCCCTAAGTCATACACCGCGAATCTGTAGAAATTATAGATTTTGACATTGAAAGGTATTTTCAAGGTCAAAATCAAGGTCAAATATTTGACAAAATTGGATATTTGAGATATTTAATTTTTTTTAAGTAGGAAATAATAAAGGGATTTTTACAGTCTTTTCACAGGTCAGTCCTACAATACCCTAGAAGAAATGTGTAAAGTTTTAAGTCCATCGGATTGACCTACATTGCACAATAAATGTCACAAGGTCAAAAAATTACTGCAAAATTGACCCTCTCATTTTCCAATTTCGCACTTGCACCCAAACTTTGATGGTCTGTATCTCCGGTTCTAATTAAGCTACAGAAAAACTGAAAGCATATTCAGAAAGTCCAAATTCTCCTCTAGTATTCATTTTCTATACATTTTAACGTATCTCTGCTAGTTAAAAAGATCGCCGGACCCTGAAAAATACATGTTTTCGGTCAATATTTCACCAATTTACATTTTTTTGACAAAGAAGTCAGTCTTCAAAAAATTTGATAATATTTCGAGATATAGTCCTAACATATTTACAGTATTTTGTGCTATTTTAAGTCTCTCCTTCAAACCGTTTACCTTTGGGAGCAATTTGGAGTTCAAAACTTGATATTTTCAGAGTCAATTTTTCGGTTAAATTTCATATTTTTACCATTACTTCAATCAACTCTATCTCGGGTTCTAATAAACTCCAGTGACTTAATGTCAAAATTAAGGCAAAAATTGCCAAAATTCCAAATTATTTAATTCCCTGTGATGTTTTAAGCCACAGAACGATTATTACAAAATTGGTCATGAAAATTAATATTTTTTGTCTCATGCTGGAAATATTTTTGTTTTCATGCCATTTAAGGGCATTATAGGCCTATAAATAGCCTATAAATAGCCTATTAATAGCCATATTTGGCACCTACACCTGGCGCCACCTTATGGCAACAGCTATAACAAAACTAATTTTTAATATTGTTTTCTAAGGCCTAAAAAATCAATTTTATGGAGGGACAATTTTGAGATTGCCCCTTATTGGGCTAAAAATAGCCCAAAACTGGTTTTCCCGCCAAAATTTCAGCCTCATTTTTGGCGGGAAAACCACATTTTGCCTTTTTTTAGCCAAAAAAAGGGCTATCTCAAAATTGTCCCTGATAATTGTTTTTGGAGGCCTCAGAAAACAATATTAAAAATTAGTTTTGTTTTAGCTGTTGCCATAGCGTGGCTCCAGGGGTGGGTGCCAAATATGGCTATTTATAGGCTATTTATAGGCCTATAATTGACTGAAATTGCATGAAAGCACAAATATTTCCAGCCTGTGACAAATTTTTTTATATTTTTTAATGAATATTTAAAGGAAATTATTGTTTTGTGCCTTTAAAGTCCACAGAAAATTGAGTAATTCAGATTTATGATAATTTACCCTAATTTTTTACATTAACTCACTGGAGAAGTCATATGAATGATACAAGCCGTTTTGGAAAAGCTCAGATTCTCCTCTTATTCTAATTTGTGTAAATTTTGTTGTGTCGTGAACAGGTAAAAAGATCGGTCAACCCTGAAAAATTCATCTTTTCCTCACCTAACCGAATGACTGTACTCAGACTGGAACACCAGTGATTACTAAAATTTGTGTAGTAATTGCCTAAAAGATGTCAATAAACTAATTTTAAACTAAAGTAAACTAAATAAATTAAACTAAACTAAATAAACTAAGCTAAACATGCATTCACCGGGAAAGGGGGGCTGTCCGCTAGCTTCATTAACTTGTGCATTGCAATATATCACGAATAAATAAGGTACATTTTTTATGCTATTTTTTGTACCATTTTATACAATATTTTTGATACTATTTTATATTTTATTCATATAATATTTTATATATTATTTTATATCTTGCTTATATACTTGTTTATATACTTGTTTATATACTTGTTTATATACTTGTTTATATACTTATATACAATACATTTAGACTATTTTCACCCACTGAACTAAATAAACTAAACTAAACATGGGCATTCACTGAGCAAGCTGCTTAAACATGTACAATATACCTTCATATACTTGTTCGTATACTTGTTTATTTTTATACTTAAACATATTTAGACTATTTTCACCAACTGCTCGGTGAAGTTTTATTACCGCTAGCGGTTATCGAAATCTAGTTATTATTATTTCCGAAAAAGTTGTTTCGATTTTCTTGATTATTTTTATGAATGTACCTGTATACTTGTAGACTACTGTATTCCGGTCCTGAGTTTCAATTTTTATTTTTAAGGTTTATATGACCGTTTTAGTGTGAATTTTTGTATATTTCAATATACTATATCTCAATAAATTTATAGTCCAGTGTAATTTACTTTACTTTCACTAAATGAACTGTAAAGAGCAATAAATTGAAGCAAAATTAATCAAAATCCTTAGAGCGGAATAGGCCACACTGAATATTTCGGTCATTTTTAAATTGTTTCGAGTTCGGCAAAAACCATAAATGATAGCAGCATGCTCATAGTGCCAAAAGTTGACCTATAGTAAGGGCCAGTGCAGAACATATTTTTAATTTTGATATTGCAACTATTTATGGAATTGTGGCCATTTTGGAATGGTGTATTTGCTAAATTTGAGGTGCATGAGTTCAAAATCCATGAAGGAGTCATTTTAGGTAATGCAAATGTATAATGAACCCCCCCAAATATACCCATGTACACCCCATATCAATCTTCAAATTTGACCTTGACCTCATTTTTCAAGGTCATACCACCCGTCAAAGTTAAAATTCACTACATTTTCAAAAATTCCAACAATTATGTTTTTTCAAAGATATTGGGATCATATTATAGATTCTTATAGCCGCAGCTGGATTGTTTAAACCCTGCAATCGGAATTGATCTATCTCCTCATGCTGATTTATAAAAAAATTCCAAATATTGCATACCGCGCAACATGTAAAATCAGCCTATTTTTGCCCTCTTGAGCAATAAATATTGATCCTACATAGTTCAAATAATAAAATGACCCCCCCTATGTCACACATTTCCAATCTGGGAAAAATATTGGTTTTGACCTAGAAAGGTATTTTCAAGGTCAAACTCAAGGTCAAATATTTGGCAAAATTGGATATTTGAGATACCTAATTTTTTAAACTAGGAAATAATTGAGGAATTTCCACAATCTCTTCAGTGTTTGGTGCCACTGTACCCTAGAGGACCCTTGCAAAGTTTTAAGTTCCTCGGACTGATGTACATTGCATAATAAAGGTCAGAAGGTCAAAAAATGACAGCTAAATTGACTGCTCATTTTCCAATTTCGCACTTGTACCCAAATTTTGATGGCCTGTATCTCCGGTTCTAATTAAGCTAGAGAACAACTGAAAATATATTCGGAAAGGCCATAACCTCCTCTAGTATTTGTTTTCTATGCATTTTAACGTATCTCTGCTAGTTAAAAAGATCGCCGGACCCTGAAAATTTCATGTTTTTGGTCACGATTTTACACTTTTACATTTTTTTGACAAAGAAGGAAATCTTCAAAAATATTAATACTCTTTGAAGATGTAATCCTAACACTTTTACAGTAGTGTGTGCAATTTCAAGGCTCTGCTGTAAATCGTTTGCCTTTGAGATCAAAATAATGTTCAAAACTTGACATTTTCAGAGTCAATTTTTTGGTGATATTTCACATTTTTGTCATTAATTCAATTGGTTCTATCTTTGGTTCTAATTAGGGTATAGGAATGATGAAAGCAGTTCTGAATACCTCAGATTCTCCTCTTCATTTTATTAATGTTCATTTTGGTGTAGCATCAATAATTAAAAAGATCGGTCAACCCTGAAAAATTCAACTTTACGTATTATAACCAAATTAGTGCCCTGAGCTAAAAGAAGTCAATTTTGCAGTGAAGAAATACAAAATCAGTATAAAAGTTGCATGGACTTATTGTGTTAATGTGATACATTAAACTGATCTTACTATATCTATGATGCTAAGTACGTGAATGTTCATATTTGTCTTTTTCTTGTCAAGTGGTCAATAAAACAAAATTAAATGTACTTAACTAAATAAACCAAACTGAGTAAACTGTACCAAATAAACTAAACTAAATTAATTAAACTAAATAAGCTAAACTGAATTAAATAAACTAAACTAAATTAAGCATGAGCATTCACACAATAGTCTGTACACATAAACATATACAATATACATTTAAATAATAAATATATTGGTAAATTCTTCATCACTGACCATGGTCAGTTATAGCCATCTAGTTAAGAATTTACCTATGGTAAATTCTATTTGTTTTTGCTATTATTAAACTTCACCTATTACATAGGTGAAGTTTCTTGTTTTCGTATTTATTTTTATTATGATTCGACATAAATGGAGAATCATCTTATTTTCTTTTATTTTATTATTATTATTATTTTCTTGTCCAGTTAACTTTGAAGCTAGAGCCTTGAAACTTTGTACATATATAGTCCATGGTTAGTACTTCATTCTGGTAGAAAAGATTTGACCTTGACCTTGAACTCAAGGTCACAGGTCATCTCAAAGTCAAAATTTTCAAATTTTCAAAGTTGATTAATTCATTAAATTTTATAGTTACAGACATGAGATTGAAATATATGTGTACAAAAGTGGTTCTCTACAAATGTGGGTAGAATTTTTTTTTCTGATGTGACGAAAAAGGGGTATTTACCCCATTTTGATAAAAACCAATTGCTCCTCTTTTTTGAGAAAACTACTTCACTTAGAGACCCAGTTTTTACTGTGATTGGTAGCCTGACTAAATATCCATGGTAAGAAACCTTTTATATTTTGATTGAATAAGGGGTTGTTGAGTAACAGGACTTTCAAAAATGGGTGTTTTGACCAAAAAGTTAAAGCATTTTTAAACTTTGGTTTGAATGGAGGGAATTTGATGAAACTGAGTGTATATGGTATTTATGAATTAGAGTCATATCATAAGATAAAAATGACGTTTTGGGGTAGTTACCCCAAAAAGGGGTACATGATTATAATTTGTGATTGACATTGACGATTTACTTCAAATTTTGCAAGAGTTTACTCTTTTGACTTGAGGACCTAATGAAAGTGTAAATTTGAAGTCATGGGGTAATTTACCCTCGTTACCAAGGTCGAAAGGGGTAAATACGTAGTTTGAACAGTTCTTAAGTTTTTAATGGTGTAGTAGACATCGATTGGGTCTTGTCTTTTCATCACTGATGTTACTGGATAAAATTTGTCAGTTTTAAGTAATTACCCCCAAAAAGGGGTAAATAGCTGTAACTTGTGATTGACATTGACGATTTTCTTCAAATTTTGCACAGGTTTACCTTTTGGACATGGGGACATGATGAAAGTGTAAATTTGATTTCATGGGGTAATTTACCCCCGTAATCAGGGTCGAAAGGGGTGAATGTGTATTTTGAACAGTTCTTATGTTTTTAATGGTGTATTTCACATAGATTGGTTTTTGCCTTTTCATTACTGATGTTTGAGGATAAAATTTGTCAGTTTTAAGTAATTACCCCAAAAAGGGGTAAATAGCTATAACTTTTTATTGTTTTGAACGATTTTCTTCATTTCTTGCAAATGCTTCATATCATGGTTTGGAGACATAATGAAAGAGTATATTTGATTTAATGGGGCAATTTACCCTTATAATCAGGAACGAAGGGGGTAATTATGGTTTTTGAGCAATACTTGTTTTTAAAAGGTGCATTTGGCATCGGTTACTTCTTGCCTCTACACTTGGGATGTTAGGGATGAAAATATGCGTATTTAGGTAATCACCCCAAAAAGGGGTAAATGTCTATAACTGCTGATTGACTTGGATGATTGTCTTCTAATTTTACATAAGTTTATTATGTGGTCCTGCGGACATGATGTAAGTAAACTTTTGATGTTAGAGGACAATTTACACCATAAATCTGAGTTCGAAGGCGTTAATATAACATTTTGTTGATAATGGAGTATTAGGTTTTCCACCTTGTTCTACGCATATTATCGAATGTTTTAATGTCGAATCATCCCTTTGACCTTTTAAGGTTGAAGTCCCCTGGGACCCTAGTTATTAAACTTCACCTATACCATAGGTGAAATTTCTTATTTTCGTAAATATTTTTATTATTAAACTTCACCTATTACATAGGTGAAGTTTCTTGTTTTCGTAAATATTTTTATTATTATTATTATTATTTATTTTTCTTTTTTCCGGACGAAAAATTTCATCAAAAAAATTTCAAAAAAATCAGGTATATAGTATTACATGACCTCATTACACTGACCCAGTTTCAGTGACCTTGAATTATTTTTCAAGGTCACAGACCATTTCAAAGTTCATTTTTTCATATCTTTCTCAAGAGCATATCACAGGCAATTACATGCGTATTTCATTTTCCATTTAGGTTCTTTATTCTACAAGTCCATTACATAATCTGACCCAATTTCAAGAAAGTAGGTCAAGGTCAAGGTTGCACAGGTCCATATTTAGTGCTGGAGATTGTCACGCATGATAGCAAAATCTGTAAGACACAAGGTATCAAAATTGATGCAATGTGATGCCCAAATGTCTGGCGCATGGTAAGAAGTTATTTTTGTGATGATGTCATGCTTTGTTTTTGAGTTACGTACTTTTTAATAACAACCGCGTCATCAAAACCAATGACCTTGGTAATTTCACCCTGAAATATCGATTTTAGGCAGTAACAATGTATAGTGAACCCCCCCAAAGTTACCCCTAAAACCCCCATAACCACCTTCAAATTTGACCTTGACCTCATTTTTCAAGGTCATTTGGCTCTTCAAAGTGCAAAATGTGATTATTTTCAAAAATTCTGAAAATTATGTTTTTTTCATGATATCACCTTGATATATTATTTCTAGATAGACAAAAATATGTGCATTTAGAATATCCAACCCAAATTCCTCTAACATTTTACCTTAATTTTCTACAAAATTCCAAATATCGCAAACCGGAGAATGTTAAAAAATGACAAATTATTGCGTTTTGGACATGGAAATATCAATCAGAGAGAGTTACAATAATTAATTGACCCCCCCATTTTCTTATGCTGATTCTCAAAATCATATTGGTTTTGACCTAGAAAATGATTTTCAAGGTCAAATTCAAGGTCAAACATGATGAAAAATTTTACTTTTTTGACATTTGATTTTTTTACACAGGCAAGGAATCAAAATATTGTTACAAAAATGTCACATATACTTGCTACAATAGTCTAGAGGCATCGTAAAAATTTTCAAGGTCCTCGGATTAACCTACGTTAGACCGTAAAGGTCACAAGGTCAAAAAATTAGGGAAAAATTTACGATATTTTTTCAAATTTCTCAATGATAGCGTTATTTCAATCGGCTGTAGCTCCGGTCCTAATTAAGTTACAGAGAATCTGAAAACAGATTTGGAAAGGCAAAATTCTCCCCTAGGTTTTGTTTTCTGATCATTTTGTCGTATCTCTGACGGTTTAAAAGATCGCCGGACCCTGAAAATTTCATGTTTTTTGTCAAATTTTCACAATTTATCATCATTTTGACAAGGAAATAATCATTTTATTTTAATGAAGCTATTTGAGCATACTTTCATCTTTCGTTCACACAATCCTGCCAAGTTATATATGTTTCCATTGAACCGTTTTTGTTCTAGAGTAATTTTAAGTGAAAAACTACATTTTTTCAGAAATTTCTGAAGTCCACATTTCTGAATTGTACCATAATTTCTATCGGCCGTATCTCCGGTCCTAATAAAGTTATGGAGAATCTGAAAATAGATTTGGAAAGCACAAATTCTCCTCTAGTTTCTGTATTTAACAATTTCTTCTATCACTGACGGTTAAAAAGATCGCCGGACCCTGAAAAATGTATGTTTTCAGAAATTGCATTCATTTCGATGTTTTCAGGACTAGAAATATCTTAGCCAATGCATTCCTAAAATTCCAAGGTTGATGTACTGTTGATGTACTGATTTATGTTCCGGTTGATGCACTGGTTGATGCACAGGTTGATGCATGGTCAATGCTCTGGTCATTGGACTGTTCAATGTACTGTTCAATGTACTGTTCAATGTATTGTTCAATGTACTGTTCAATGTACTGTTCAATGTACTGTTCAATGTACTGTTCAATGTACTGTTCAATGTACTGTTCAATGTACTGGTCCATGTACTGGACCAAGTACTGGACCAAGTACTGGACCAAGTACTGGTCCATGTTATTTTCTGTATATAATATTCGGCAAGCTCAAATTTTCCTCTAGTTTTCATTCTCTGAATGTTTTCTTGTAACTCTGATGGTGTAAAAGAACGCCCAACCCTCAAAATTACATTTTTTTGTCAAATATTTTTGTATCGGTCATTGTATCAGTCAGTGTATCAGTCAGTGTATCAGACAGTGTATCATAAGTATCAGTCAGTGTATCAGTCAGCGAATCAGTCAGTGTATGGCCACAAACCGATTGACATGTTACAGTAAGGGTTTATCTGTCTGCTGACTATATGTCACATCACAACTAGTCCACGGACAGATTGTTTGTAAGTACTTTCATATATCTGTGCACACTAGGTACATTCTAAGTAACATGCAAAATTACAGGTGATAAATTAATATTACATGCGATATGATTTTGCATGATATTGCCAGTGATATTGTATGTTTAATACATTACATGTAACTTTACATTTGATATTGCATAATATTACATGTGATATTGTGTTTGATATTGCATGTAATGTTATATGTGCAAGACACATGCAATTGCATGTGCAAGTTTATGTGCAAGTAGATGTGCAAGTTCATGTCCGAGTTCATGTTCATGTTCAAGTTCATGTCCAATGTCATTTCCTATATCATTTCTGTGTTTTCTCACATTAATTTCACTGCCAATAATTATATGATTGGTGAAGTTTTGTTACCGCATCGCGGTTACCCGATTTCTAGTTATTATTATTTTTCTTTCCGAAAAATGTTCTCGAAAAATTTTCAAATAATTTGTGTACATAGTCCTATGTGACCTAATTAAATTGTCCAATGTAACCCTATACCTCTGACCTATTTTTCAAGGTCATTGACCCCTTTGAAATAAATTTTTTCTATATTTCAATTGACCATTACTCATATAATAACTGATCAATTACAGTTTCCTAATAAACTATATATAATAGACTTATACTAAATAAACTGACCTAATTTTCAAAAGTATAGGTCAAGGTCGAGGTCATACAGGTCAATTTTTACTCTCAGAGGTTTGCGCGCCTGATCTCTATATCAGCAACTTCGAAAATTGCAGAATTCAAGCCAATTGTTACAGTAAATGACTAATCCATGGTAAGCGATCATTTTTATTATGATATCATGCTTAGTTATTTAATTATGGAATTTTTAGTGTCAACCGCGTCGTCAAAACTGGTGACCTTGATTACTTGACACTGAAATATCGATTTTAGGCCAATAAAATGTATTGTGAACCCCCCCAAATATGCCCATAAAACCTCCATAGCCACCTTCAAATTTGTCCTTAACCTGATTTTTCAAGGTCATTTGACCTGTTTAATGTTCAAATCACTCGATTTTCAAAAATTCCAACAATTATGTTATTTCCAGCATATCGGGTTCATATTTTAAATTATAATAGCCAGGAGCTATATTGTTGAAACCCTGAAATCGGAATTGATTTATCTCTTCATGCTGATTTATAAAAAAATTCCAAATATGGCATACCGCGAGACATGAAAAATTAGCCTATTTTTGCCAATTTGAGAGGTAAATATTGATCCTACATAGTTCAAATAATGAAATGACCCCCCCTAAGTCATACACCGCGAATCTGTAGAAATTATAGATTTTGACCTTGAAAGGTATTTTCAAGGTCAAAATCAAGGTCAAATATTTGACAAAATTGGATATTCGAGATATTTAATTTTTTTTAAGTAGGAAATAATAAAGGGATTTTTACAGTCTTTTTACAGGTCAGTCCTACAATACCCGAGAAGAAATGTGTAAAGTTTTAAGTCCATCGGATTGACCTACATTGCACAATAAATGTCACAAGGTCAAAAAATTACTGCAAAATTGACCCTCTCATTTTCCAATTTCGCACTTGCACCCAAACTTTGATGGTCTGTATCTCCGGTTCTAATTAAGCTACAGAAAAACTGAAAGCATATTCAGAAAGTCCAAATTCTCCTCTAGTATTCATTTTCTATACATTTTAACGTATCTCTGCTAGTTAAAAAGATCGCCGGACCCTGAAAAATACATGTTTTCGGTCAAGATTTAACCAATTTACATTTTTTTGACAAAGAAGTCAGTCTTCAAAAAATTTGATAATATTTGGAGATATAGTCCTAAGACATTTACAGTAGTGTGTGCAATGTCAAGTCTCTCCTTCAAACCGTTTACCTTTGGGAGCAAATTGAAGTTCAAAACTTGATATTTTCAGAGTCAATTTTTTGGTGAAATTTCATATTTTTACCATTATTTCTATTTCGGGTTCTAATAAAGCTACATGAATGATACAAGCAGTTTTGGAAAGCTCAGATTCTCCTCTTATTCTAATTGATGTACATTTTGTTCTAGCATCAACAGGTAAAAAGATCAACCCTGAAAAATTCATATTTTCCTCACCTTACCAAAAACATGTGCAAAATACCTTTAAAAAATATGGTAAATTGTTTTCAGTACTATTTTATATACTATTTTACATTCTTGCTTATATGCTATTTCCATTCTTGCTTATATACTTGTTTATATACTTGTCTATGTACTTGTTTATATACTAGTGTATATACCTGTTTATATACTTGTTTATATACCTTTACATATTTAGACTATTTTCAGCAACTGCTAGGTGAAGTTTTATTACCGCTAGCGGTTATCGACATCTAGTTATTATTATTATTATTATTATTTATTTTTATTTTTCCGTACGAAAAATTTCTTCAAAAAAATTTCAAAAAATTCACATATATAGCAGTACATGACCTTATTACACTGACCCAGTTTCAGTGACCTTGAATTATTTTTCAAGGTCACAGGCCATTTCAAAGTTCGTTTTTTCATATATTTCTTAAGAGCGTATCACAAGCAATTTCATGCATATTTCCTTTTCCACTTAGATTCTAAGTGTTACAAGTACATTACATAATCTGACCTAATTTCAAGAAAGTAGGTCAAGGTCAAGGTAGCACAGGTCTATATTTAGTGCTGGAGATTGTCACTAATGGAATCAAAGGCTGTAAGCCACACGGTATCAAAATTGATGTAATGTGATGCCTAAATGTCTGGCGCATGGTAAGAAGTATTTTTTGTGATGATGTCATGCTTTGTTTTTGAGTTATGTAATTTTGAATAACAACCGCGTCATCAAAACCAGTGACCTTGGTAATTTCACCCTGAAATATCGATTTTAGGCCATAACAATGTATAGTGAACCCCCCCAAAGATACCCCTAAAACCCCCATACCCACCTTCAAATTTGACCTTGACCTCATTTTTCAAGGTCATTTGGCTCTTCAAAGTGCAAAAAGTGCTCATTTTCAAAAATTCTGAAAATTATGTTTTTTTCATGATATCACCTTGATATATTATCTCTAGACAGACAAAAATATGTGCATTTAGAATATGCAACCCAAATTCCTCTAACATTTTACCTTAATTTTCTACAAAATTCCAAATATCGCAAACCGGAGAATGTTAAAAATTGACAAATTATTGCGTTTTTGAGATGGAAATATCGATTCGAGAGAGTTACAATAATTAATTGATCCCCCCATTTTTCCATCTTGATTCTGAAAATCATATTGGTTTTGACCTAGAAACTTATTTTCAAGGTCAAATTCAAGGTCAAACATGATGAAAAATTTTACTTTTTTGACATTAGATTTTTTTACGTAGGCAAGGAATCAAAATATTGTTACAAAAATGTCACACATACTTGCTACAATAGTCTAGAGGCATCGTATAAATTTTCAAGGTCCTCGGCTTAACCCACGTTAGACCGTAAAGGTCACAAGGTCAAAAAATTAGGGAAAAATTTACGATATTTTTTCACATTTCTCAATTATAGCGTTATTTCAATCGGCTGTAGCTCCGGTCCTAATTAAGTTACAGAGAATATGAAAACAGATTTCGAAAGGCCAAACTCTCTTCTAGTTTTCGTTTTCTGAACATTTTGTCGTAGCTCTGACAGTTTAAAAGATCGCCGGACCCTGAAAATTTCATGTTTTTTGTCAAATTTTCACAATTTATCACCATTTTGACAAGGAAATAATCATTTTATTTCAATGAAGCTATTTGAGCATACTTTCATCTTTCGTTCACATAATCCTGCCAAGTTATATATGTTTCCATTGAACCGTTTTGGTTCTAGAGTAATTTTAAGTGAAAAACTACATTTTTTCAGAAATTTCTGAAGTCCACATTTCTGAATTGTACCATAATTTCAATCGGCCTTATCTCCAGTCCTAATAAAGTTACGGAGAAACTGAAAATAGATTTGGAAAGCACAAATTCTCCTCTAGTTTCTATATTTGAACAATTTCTTGTATCACTGACAGTTAAAAAGATCGCCGGACCCTCAAAAATGTATGTTTTCAGAAATTGCAGTCATTTCGAAATGTTTTCAGGACTAGAAGTATCTTAGCCAATGCATTCCTAAAATTCCAAGGTTGATGTACTGTTGATTCACTGATTGATGTTCCTGTTGATGCACTGGTTGATGCACTGGTTGATGTACTGGTTGATGCATGGTCAATGCGCTGGTCTTTTGACTGGTCCATGTACTGGTCCATGTACTGGTCCATGTACTGGTCCATGTACTGGTCCATGTACTGGTCCATGTACTGGTCCATGTACTGGTCCATGTACTGGTCCATGTACTGGTCCATGTTATTTTCTGTATATAATATTCGGCAAGCTCAAATTTTCCTCTAGTTTTCATTCTCTGAATGTTTTCTTGTAACTCTGATGGTTTAAAAGAACGCCCAACCCTCAAAATTACATGTTTTTGGTCAGTGTATCAGTCAGTGTATCAGTCAGTGTATCAGTCAGTGTATCAGTCAGTGTATCAGTCAGTGTATCAGTCAGTGTATCAGTCAGCAAATCACTCAGCAAATCAGTCAGCAAATCAGTCAGCGAATTAGTCAGCGAATCAGTCAGCGAATCTGTCAGTGTATGGCCACAAACCGAATGACATGTTACAGTAAGGGTTTATCTGTCTGCTGACTATCTGTCACATCACAACTAGTCCACAGACAGATAGTTTATAAGTACTTCCATAATTATCTGTGCACACTATGTACATTCTAAGTAACATGCAAAATTACAGGTGATAAATTAATATTGCATGTGATATGATTTTGCATGATATTGCAAGTGATATTGTATGTTTAATACATTACATGTAACTTTACATTTGATATTGCATAATATTGCATGTGATATTGTGTGATATTGCGTGTTATATAACATGTGCAAGACGCATGCAATTGCATGTACAAGTTTATGTCCAAGTTTATGTGCAAGTTCATGTTCGAGTTCAAGTTCATGTCCAATATCATTTCTGTGTTTTCTCACATAAATTTCACTGCCAATAATTATATGATTGGTGAAGTTTTGTCACCGCATCGCGGTTACCCGATTTCTAGTTATGATTCGACATAAATGGAGAATCATCTTATTTTCTTTTATTTTATTATAAATCGACTCTAAGGAGATTTATATTGTTTTCTTTGATATTATTATTATTATGATTCGACATAAATGGAGAATCATCTTATTTTCTTTTATTTTATTATTATTATTATTTTTCTTGTCCAGTTAACTTTGAAGCTAGAGCCTTGAAACTTTGTACATATATAGTCCATGGTTAGTACTTCATTCTGGTAGAAAAGATTTGACCTTGACCTTGAACTCAAGGTCACAGGTCATCTCAAAGTCAAAATTTTCAAATTTTCAAAGTTGATTAATTCATTAAATTTTATAGTTACAGACATGAGATTGAAATATATGTGTACAAAAGTGGTTCTCTACAAATTTGGGTAGAATTTTTTTTTCTGATGTGACGAAAAAGGGGTATTTACCCCATTTTGATAAAAACCAGTTGCTCCTGTTTTTAGAGAAAACTACTTCACTTAGAGACCCAGTTTTTGCTGTGATTGGTAGCCTGACTAAATATCCATGGTAAGAAACCTTTTATATTTTGATTGAATAAGGGGTTGTTGAGTAACAGGACTTTCAAAAATGGGTGTTTTGACCAAAAAGTTAAACTTTTTTTTAACTTTGGTTTGAATGGAGGGAATTTGATGAAACTTGGAGTGTATATGGTATTTATCAATTAGAGTCATATCACAAGATAAAAATGACGTTTCGGGGTAGTTACCCCAAAAAGGGGTAAATGATTATAATTTGTGATTGACATTGACGATTTACTTCAAATTTTGCAAGAGTTTACTCTTTTGACTTGAGGACCTAATGAAAGTGTAAATTTGAAGTCATGGGGTAATTTACCCTCATAACCAAGGTCGAAAGGGGTAAATATGTATTTTGAACAGTTCTTAAGTTTTTAATGGTGTATAAGACATCGATTGGGTCTTGCCTTTTCATCACTGATGTTACTGGATAAAATTTGTCAGTTTTAAGTAATTACCCCCAAAAAGGGGTAAATAGCTGTAACTTGTGATTGACATTGACGATTTTCTTCAAATTTTGCACAGGTTTACCATTTGGACATGGGGACATGATGACAGTGTAAATTTGATTTCATGGGGTAATTTACCCTCGTAATCAGGGTCGAAAGGGGTGAATGTGTATTTTGAACAGTTCTTATGTTTTTAATGGTGTATTTCACATTGATTGGTATTTGCCTTTTCATTACTGATGTTTGAGGATAAAATTTGTCAGTTTTAAGTAATTACCCCAAAAAGGGGTAAATAGCTATAACTTTTTATTGTTTTGAACAATTTTCTTCATTTCTTGCAAATGTTTAATATCATGGTTTGGAGACATAATGAAAGAGTATATTTGATTTAATGGGGCAATTTACCCTTATAATCAGGAACGAAGGGGGTAATTATTTGTTTTTGAGCAATACTTGTTTTTGAAAGGTGCATTTGGCATCGGTAACTTCTTGCCTCTACACTTGGGATGTTAGGGATGAAAATATGCGTATTTAGGTAATCACCCCAAAAAGGGGTAAATGTCTATAACTGCTGATTGACTTGGACGATTGTCTTCTAATTTTACATAAGTTTATTATGTGGTCCTGCGGACATGATGTAAGTAAATTTTTGATGTTAGAGGACAATTTACACCATAAATCTTAGTCGGAAGGCGTTAATATAACATTGTGTTGATAATGGAGTATTAGGTTTTCCACCTTGTTCTACGCATATTATCGAATGTTTTAATGTCGAATCATCCCTTTGACCTTTTAAGGTTGAAGTCCCCTGGGACCCTAGTTATTATTATTATTATTATTCTTTTTATTTCAAAATGGGTTTATGTTGATGAAAGTTGGTCACAGTATAGGTCAGTTGTTGGCCATTACGTAATTGGGTCATTTGATGTCATTTTCACAGTTGTCTTTTTCACAGAGCCGTTCAAAGTCGAAAATGAGTAAACTTTCTAGGCCTATAACTCAAAAAGTATTTGAGATAATGAGTCAAGAATCAAAATCTTTTGATAAAAAGTTGTTTTCAACATTTTGGTCCTGGTCATATGAGAGTTGGTCCAACGGGTAAAGGGCTATTGATGCATGAGCAGTTTTGAATTGTCACTCTAGATCTCAAGTTACGTAAGAGATAGGAAGATGCTGATTGTGGGAAAAGTTGGCCAGTATCTTGGGCCAGTGCAAGAATGTGATATAGTTTGGATATGTGCAATACTTTTTGAAATATGGCATTTTTTGAATTTCAAGTGTTCGAAATTTAGGTTGAATTGTAAAATCTCCATGAAGGAATAGTCTGAGGTAATGAAAATGTATAATGAACTACCCTTAACTTTACTCAAAAAGACTATATTGACCAAAAATTTTGACCTATAGGTGATATTTGAAGGTGATATGAGCAATCAAATTCAAAAAAGTTGAATTTTTCAAAAATTCTGAAAATTATTTTATTTTCCTCCAATCCTCTTAAAAGTCTGAGATATACTGGTCACTAATATGGTTATCAAAAGCCCCCTATTGGAATTGTTTCATATCTTCAACTTAATTTGTAAAAAATTGTGAAAAGTGGTACTTCGCAACTTCGATGACATTTTGCATAAATGATTTAATTTGAGTGGGAAATATTACTCCTACAGCTTTTTGTAAATTAAATGACCCCCTAGATCACATACTGGCAACACATGAGCACATTAATTTTCACCTGTGACAATTTCCGCAAGCTCAAATTTGAGGTCAAAGATGAAATGAAAATTGATCGTTTTCACAAATGATTTTTTTTAACTAGCAAGGAAAGTTCCAATTCTTTTGATTTTAATTGACAAGCTTGACCAAATACTTGCGGTAAGTTTTGGCAAATGACAAGTCTGTAGGTACAGTCACCTCGAAGCAACTGAGGTCAAAAGGTCAGAAAAATGAAGAAATTGTCAGCCAAAAATTCATTTTCACATGATGCAGGTGAGACGGTTTCACACTCCATCACAGGCTGGCCGCATATATTAGCATACATTAACCATATTTGGAAAGCTGTTTGGGCCGTTTCAGGTGACGGGGCCAGTGTACACTACTGTCTAATGTTTATATACATATTACAGTCTCAAATGACTGAGTCAGGAGTTGGAGTCAGGAGTTGGAGTCAGGAGTTTGAGTCAGGAGTTGGAGTCAGGAGTTTGAGTCAGGAGTAGGGGTCAGGAGTAGGGGTCAGGAGTCGGGCCTGTGAGGCGGGGACTGTGAGTTGGGAACTGTGAGTCAGGACTGTGAGTCAGGTAGCCTGCTGTCATGCTGTTGTCAGTCAGGACTGTCAGTCAGGACAGTCAGTCCGGACTGTCAGTCAGGACTGTCAGTCAGGACTGTCAGTCAGGACTGTCAGTCAGGACTGTCAGTCAGGACTGTTCGTCAGGACTGTCAGTCAGGACTTTCAGTCAGGACTGTCAGTCAGGACTGTCAGTCAGGACTGTCAGTCAGGACTGTCAGTCAGGACTTTCAGTCAGGACTGTCAGTCAGGCCTCTGAGTCACGATTCTGAGTCACAATTCTGAGTCAAGACTGTCAGTCAAGACTGTCAGTCAGGACTGTCAGTCAGGACTGTCGGTCAGGACTGTACGGCAGGACTGTCAGTCAGGACTGTCAGTCAGGACTTTCACTCAGGACTCAGGCAGGACTTTGAGTGAGGACTCTGAGTGAGGACTCTGAGTGAGGACTCTGAATCAAGGACTCTGAGTTAGGACTTTGCAACAGGACTTTGCATCAGGGCTCTGAGTCAGGCCGCTGAATCAGGTACTCTGAGTCGGGACTTTGCGTCGTGACGTAGAGTCGGGACTCACACCTCAGTGTCACACCTCAGTGTCACACCTCAGTGTCACACCTCAGTGGCACGACTCTGAGTCACGACTCTGAGTCACGACTCTGAGTCACGACTCTGAGTCACGACTCTGAGTCACGACTCTGAGTCACGACTCTGAGTCACGACTCTGAGGCACGACTCTGAGTCACGACTCTGAGTCACGACTCTGAGTCACGACTCTGAGTCACGACTCTGAGTCACGACTCTGAGTCACGACTCTGAGTCACGACTCTGAGTCACGACTCTGAGTCACGACTCTGAGTCACGACTCTGAGTCACGACTCTGAGTCACGACTCTGAGTCACGACTCTGAGTCACGACTCTGAGTCACGACTCTGAGTCACGACTCTGAGTCACGACTCTGAGGCTGTGTTGAGTCGAGACAGGAATCAGAGGAAGTATTTGGCATCAGCCGTTACAGTCATGAGTCTGAGCCAAGTCTGAGTTATACTGGTCACTAATATTGCTATCAAAAGCCCCCTATTAGAATTGTTTCAAAGCCTCAACTTTACTTGTAAAAAATTGTGAAAAATGGTACTTCGCAACTTACATGACATTTTGCATAAATCATTTAATTTGAGTGGGAAATATCACTCCTGCAGCTATCTTTAAATTAAATGACTCCCCTATATCACATACTGCCAATCACATGAGCACATTACTTTTGACCTTTGACCTTTTTATCAAGGTTGAATTTTAGGTCAAAGAGGAAATGAAAACAGGTTATTTTCACTGATTATTTTTTTTAACTGGGAAGGAACGTTTCAATTTTCTCGATTTTAACTGACAACGTGGAACAAATACTTGTGGTAAATTGTGACAAATGGCAAGTCTCTAGCTACAGCCAGCTTTAAGCAATGAAGGTCAAAAGGTCAGAAAAATGAAGAAATTGTCAGGAAAAAATTCATTTTCACATGATGCAGGTGAGAGGGTTTCACACTCCAACGCAGGCTGGCCGCATATATTAGCATACATTAGCCATATACGGCAAGCTCTTCTGGCTGTTTCTGGTGACGGGGCCAGTGAACATGCACATTACTGTCTTATGTTTATACAATTTTGTCTCAAATGACTGAGTCAGGAGTTGAGGTCAGGCATCAAACTTAGGAGTCAGGAGTTAGAGTCAGGCGATGGAGTCAGGAGTTGGAGACAGGAGTTGGAGTGAAGAGGTGGAGTCATGAGTTGGACGTTGAGGCAGGAGTTGAGATAATTTCATTCACATGTGTCTGTCCATCTGTCTTTCTGTCAACACAAGTGTGGATGCCATGCAGCAGGATGGGTCTAATGTTTTCATTGCATGTGTCTTTCAGTCCGTCCATCTGTCTGTCCACACAATGCCAAAGGGACATTCTATTATGACATTGTCAGGAGTTTCAGTCAGGTGTTGGACTTAAGAGTGGGAGTTTGAGTTATCAGTGGCAGTCAGAGTCGGAGGTGGAAGTCAGAATTAGGAGTTGGACTCAGGAGACAGAGGAGGAGCCATGAGTCTTGAGTCAGGCATCTGAGGAGGGTGTATTGTGCAGGAGTCACAGACAGGGTACTGACTGTGAACCAGGACTCTGAGCCAGGACTCTGAGTCAGGACTCTGAGTCAGCACTCTGAGTCAGGCCTCTGAGTCACGACTGTGAACCAGGACAGTGAGTCAGGCGTGCAAAGCAGGCCTGCGAGTCAGGCCTGTGAGTCAGGGCTGTGAGTCAGGGCTGTGCGTCAGGACTGTGAGCCAGGACTGTGAGCCAGGTTTCTGAGTCACCTCTGAGTCAGGACTGTGAGTCAGGCCGCTGAGGCAGGACTCTTAGGCAGGACTGTGAGTAAGGACTGTGAGTCAGGACTGTGAGTCAGGACTGTGAGTCAGGACTGTGAGTCAGGACTGTGAATCACAACTGTGAGTCAAGATTGCAAGTCAGGCCTGTGAGTCAGGACTGTGAGTCAGGGCTTTGAGTCAGGTCTGTGCGTCAGGACTCTGAGTCAGGACTGTGAGTCAGGACTATGCGTCAAGTCTGAGTAAGGCCTGTGAGTCAGGCCTGTGAGCCAGGTCTCTGAGTCACCTCTGAGTCAGGACTGTAAGTGAGGACTGTGAGTGATGACAGTGAGTGATGACTGTGAGTGAGGACTGTGAGTCAGGTCTGTGAGTCAGGAGTCTGAGTCAGGAGACTGAGTCAGGAGTCTGAGTCAGGAGTCTGAAACAGGAGTCTGAGTCAGGAGGCTGAGTCAGGACTCTGAGTCAGGACTCTGAGTCGGGAGTCTGAGTCAGGACTCTGAGTCAGGACTCTGAGTCAGGACTCTGAGGCTGTGTTGAGTCTGAGGAATGATTTGGCATCAGCAGTTGAAGTCACGAGTCTGAGCCAGGAGTGTGAGGCAGGCATCAGAGAAAAGAGTCATCGTCAGTACTGAGTGATGACTCTTTTCTGAGTTGGGTGTCTCAGTCGAATTCTGGGTCACGAGTCTGAGGTGGGAGCCTCAGGCGAGAGTCTGAGACTATAGAGTCGGGAGTCAGAGGCTCGGGTATTTTTCTGGAATCTCAGCCACAATCTGAGCCATGTTACGTATCTGAGTCGGGCGCCTGAGTCGGCCCCTGAGTCGGGCGTTTGAGTCAGGGGTCTGAGTCGTCAGTCCGAGACGGGAGTCTGCGACTGGAGTCTGAGATTGGAGTCTGAGACTAGAGTCTGAGACCGGAGTCAGTAGGGAGACGTGGTCAACTGTACATTGTAATTTTCAGGTATCTCATAATTATTTACAGTCGACCACAGGGGCGTCAGCTTCATTTTAAAGTGGTAGGTCAATTTGGCCTGAAGTCTTCACGGGATGACGGACCTACCGCTGAATCCCTGAAAGAATAACATGGCAGGGATAGGCATATAAATTAACCTCAAAGGAAAATTCCCAGTGCTTATCTGTTTTTGTCATGGGTCCGGCTCCTATACATGAACTAATTTGGTACGTTTTGTTCCCAGGATTTTGTTAAACTGCATAGTTACATTTAGTGGTCTGCTCTAGCCTTAAAGTTAAAACATATTCAACTTGATCCCTTTGCAAGAAAATGACGATTCAAATCAGATGTCTTTCATTGCATTCATCAATTAAATTAATTTGGTTTTAAAATGTAGGCCTAGTACATATAATGAAACTTAATAGGAGAAATCGTAAAATGCTGCAATTACACGATAATCATAGCCTTTAAATTTCTGTGACAATAAATGAAGGGGTTTTTGTGAAAATGAAATAGAATTGAGTGTATTTATTGGTACAAACAGTGAGCTAAAGGAGACATTTCCAGAACATAGCCTACATAGGCTTGGGTATAAACAGTCAAAAAAAGATGTCCCCTTTAAATATACTTGAATATCTGAGACATTCCCTCCCCAATTTCTATGACAGTTTGCTAAATTATAGGCCTGTCTGTATATATGGACCCTCAATATGAGCATATGTAGCTTAGTCCTGTTTCCAAAAAATATGTGGCTTTTCCAATGGATATGACCAATTTCACCTAGTGCGGGAGCGGGTAAGTTTGCTTTTTTGTTTTCAGGTGTTTTTTGCCCAGACCTACTTCACTCGGTGCTACTTGTATTTTTCTCTTTTAAAATTAACAGAAATTATATAAATTGTTCACAAGTTGCAACAACGTATCTCCAGTTCACAAAACTGCAAGACTAAAAAATTGTGAGGCCTACCTCTTTTTGAACAGTTAAAATGCATATTACGAGCTATTTCCCACCCATATACATCCCAAAATGTGGTTGATTTTTGTTTAAAAGTCAGTGTTTTCTTGTCATGCTTCATGAACTCTATAGAAGCTTTTAGACCACTTTTCTTGAAACTATAACAATTTTCTTTGACATGTTTCTGTAATTATTGTTTATTGAAATGTCCAGTGAAGTCATGCAATAAAACTGGCATAAGACTAAATAGGCCTACCGATTTCAAATAGGCCTAAAACCTTTGTTGTGACTTATAAATCTATATCTATGCCAATGAACTCAACTGGACGATTGATTTGCTCACCAGGGGCGCTGGTGTTTGATGATTATGTGGGATGTAGTGCATTCCAGAATTCTGGCCAGTGCAAGGCATCCACAGCATTTGTTTTTGAGGTCACCATTATTGCACAATCAATTCTCTGAAGACCAACATGTCATATTATTGTTGACTGCAAATTCGTGACTGAAGCCTTCTGAGAAACATCATAAAGACTTGCTTGTGTACTTTATGAAGCTGACAGCCATATTGGCCCTCAAAGAAGACTGTTCTGAAGATAAGATCGTGAGTATTAGGCCCATATGATATGAAATGAATTGACAGATTTTCAAGTAAACAGGTTGTGGGAGAATGGCTGTCAAATGTTCATCCTCCTGATTGCATGTAATGAACCTTACTAATCAGACTTGTAGTCAATGTACCGGTATAAAATTAGTTATTTTCATGCCATTTGTATTTGTAAGACCCAACTGAATCAATTGACATTTACCATTCTTCTCCTATTTACTATACAACAAACACAATGTGAATAGGTACTGTTTATGAAAAAAATGTATTCCAATCCACAGTGGCATTTAGGGGTGGGGCATTGGGCTATGCCCCCCCCTCCTCCTTCAGGCCAAATATTAACATGAAAGAGATAGAAAGAGCCCACTCATTCATCCTATATAAGAGTGGCGGATCCAGGCGGCAGGGTTGTCTAGGGCGGGGCCGGGCGTGTTTGGACATTCGCCGGCCAATGTTGTTGGAAATTTTCTTTAAAATGATACCTTAATTCTCAGTGGTCTAGGGGGGGGGGTTTGTAATTTGTAATGTAAAGCAGAGGACAGACGTTTGGCCAGACAGCACAATCTGCAAGCCTTAAATAGTCTAAAATCAGTCACCCACCTCAATGATATCAATTTTGAAATAATCCTGGTAACCTTCCAGGTTTATTTGGTGCAATTTTTTTTACCCCCTTTGGGATAACATTGTGACCGGTTTGTTTACGTCTGCAATGATTTGGTGACGCAACAATATAACAAAATTGTGTTTGGCTATGACGTCATCAGGTCATCAGAGATGACGTCATGCCAAATCCTTCCTCTGATTCCTGTCTCTACTGAACAAGGCCTAAGAGTCGTGACTCTGAGCTGTGACTCTGAGCTGTGACTCTGAGTCGTGACTCTGAGTCGTGCCTCTGAGTCGTGACTCTTGAGTCGTGACTCTGACGCAGACTCTTTTCTCTGATCCGGACGCCTGGCCTCTGATTCCTGTCTCGACTGAACACGGCCTAAGACTCGTGACTCTGAGGCGTGACTCTGAGGCGTGACTCTGAGGCATGACTCTGAGGCGTGCCTCTGAGGCGTGACTCTGAGGCGTGACTCTGAGGCGTGACTCTGAGGCGTGACTCTGAGGCGTGACTCTGAGGCGTGACTCTGAGGCGTGACTCTGAGGCTAGACTCTGAGGCTAGACTCTGAGGCGTGAATCTGAGGCGTGACTCGGAGTCGTGCATCTGAGGCGTGACTCGGAGTCGTGCCTAGGAGTCATGACTCGGAGTCGTGGCTCTCAGCCGTGACTCAGAGGCGTGACTCTGAGGCGTGACACTGAGACCTGACTCACAGCCCTGACTCACAGTCCTGACTCACAGTCCTGACTTACAGTCCTGACTCACAGTCCTGACTGACAGTCCTGACCGACAGTCCTGACTCACAGTCCTGACTGACAGACCTGACTGACATTCCTGACTCAGAGTCCTGACTCAGAGTCCTGACTCAGAGTCCTGACTCAGAGTCCTGACTCAGAGTCCTGACTCAGAGTCCTGACTCCCAACAGCATGACAGCAGACTACTGTTCCAATCAGTAGGCCTGCCCTTGTAACCAGCACCCACCTGAACTGGCCAGAGGAGCACTCCATATATGGCTAATGTATGCTAATTTATGCGGCCACAACGTCTTACAGTGTGAACCTGTCACACCTGCATCATGTGAAAATGAATTTTTTGCTGACCATTTTGTCATTTTTTTTACCTTTTGACCCTTACTGCTCAGAGATGGCTGTAGCTACAGACTTGTCATTTGCTACAAATAACCAGAAGTATTTGGTCTACATCTGCCCTTAAAATCAAGAAAGTTGAAATATTCCTTCCTAGTAAAAAAAAATCATCTGCCAAATTGATCATTTTTCCCTTCATCTTTGACCTCCAATTTGACCTTGCGGAAATTGTCACAGGTGAAAATTAATGTGCTCATGTGATTGCCAGTATGTCATTTTGGGGGGTCATTTAATTTACAGAAAGCTGTAGGAGTAATATTTCCCACTCAAATTAAATCATTTCTGCAAAATGTCATGTAAGTTGCGAAGTGCCACATTTCACAATTTTTTACAAATTAAGTTGAGGATATGAAACCATTCTAATAGGGGGCCTTTGATAACCATATTACTGACCAGTATACCTCAGACTTTCAAGATGATTGGTGAACTATAACATAATTTTGAGAATTTTGGAAAAATTATACTTTTTTGACTTTGATGGCTCATATCACCTTCAAATATCACCTATTTGTCAAATTTCTTGGTCAAAATAGTCTTTTTGGGTAAAGTTAAGGGTAGTTCATTATACATTTTGATCACCTCAGACTACTGCCTCAAGGAGATTTTACAATACCACCCAAATTTTGAACCCGTGATTTTGAAAAATTGCAATATTTCAAAAAGTAGCCTACAAATCCAAACCATATTGCACAATGCACTGGCCTGACTCAGAGTCCTGACTCAGAGGCCTGACTCAGAGTCCTGAGTCCTGACCCCGAGTCCTGACTCCGAGTCCTGACTCCGAGTCCCGACTCCGAGTCCTGACTCCGAGTCCTGACTCCGAGTCCCGACTCAGAGTACTGACTCAGAGTCCTAACTCACAAAAAGGCTGATTTTTACTGCTCAGGGGATGTGACATTTCTGAAGTTACAGGCATGGTAGAAATTTTTTGAAAACATTGATGAACGAAGAAAAGCCAATTGAACAATTGAACAAAGCGGATTTTTCATATTCCTTTTAATTGCGCCAGGAATTAGGGTAAAGTACAGTAAAAGAAAGTGATTTTTTGGGGAAAAATGCTTGTTTTTATGGCTATGATATGAAGTAATTTTGCAACAAAAAACACATTTTAAAATCTCTTATATAAATACGAAGCCATTTTTCTAAGGATTCCTTTAATGTGTCCCATGAACCTATAGGTTTAGCAGTGGTCAAGATTTTTCACATCCTGTGCAGGGTAAAGCGGTTATCTGCACAGAGCAGAAAATGGCAAAATTGTGACGTGACGTCGTTATATGCAATTTATCGCTGAGGCCAGTCAGTGGCTATTTCTCCAAATACATTCTTATACTTACTGAACCTGCACGGATGTTGTTTTTTTTTGTGAGCAGGCCTTCACATTTATTTTGTAGGCACATATCATGCCTTACCAGCTATCAAGAGCTCTTTTCAAACACTTACTGAAATGTATGAATTTGTCTCATTTTCATTTCAGGGCACGCTGATTTTACAGCCTCACTTCTTCATAGATATCTGATCATCCTACTTCGGTGATTGTATTACCTCAAGGTGACGTGACTGGCCATCAGTGTCTGATCTTGCAGTGACTGCATCATCTATGGTAGGTGATACTAAATAATTCAAGAAGACATAAATTTTTTATGGAGGTGTGTACACATATCCATTTATGCAGTCACAGTGACAAAATGGACAGTTTTGGTGGGATATTTGAAATTTGAGCATTTTCAGAATGTCTTTTGGGCCCTGTCTTGGTTATATTGTTTGCAGATGTTTGGGTCACAACATGTCCATAACTTGATTATAGAGCATGCTTCGGGCATAGGAATGAATACCAGTCATGTCACATGACTTCCTTTTATAGCTTGATTGAATCAATTGGGGGTGGCTGCACACATTGTGTATTGGCCACTCTGCATAAACTATTGCACTTGTATATATGATATCCGGCACATGAATGGGTCTTTCAGATTGAAACATCCAAGCAGTGGGAAGCACTTTATATCAAAATTTAGGCTTCTTTCCCTCAGAATGCATGCAATTTCAATGCCGTGATTTATAATATGAGTATTTTACTGTGAAATTTTCAAATGCGTTTCAGACCGGCAATTCCGGGAATTCTGTGATTGCGGAAAAATAGTGTCCCTACTGACTGATCACACATGTTTCCATGCATCATTAATGAAAATGTATTCTTTCTTCCATATCACCTATGCCACATTTTGCGGCTTCAAATGCATAATTTGTAAAATTTTGAAATTTACCACAAAATATAAGCAATACCTGGTTCTGAACACTCAGGGAAAGTGTTTTTCAGGGGATATGAAGTAACACACAACACCACCTCCATTTTGAACCCCTGGGTTCTTGTTTCCCTGCTTCTCCGTATTGTTATGATATAGCGTACTAAGTGTGCCTGTTCTCAATAATATGGTTCAGTTGCAAGCAGTGATGTGCTCAATAATTTACCAATTTGCAATTCCATTTACTTCGGCATGAATGCAAATCAATTTAAATTCACCATGTTTTTGATAAAGGTGAATTCAATTAAATGAAATTCATTGGGTGGCAATTCCATTCATTTTGTCCTGCAACTTATCTCAGTGATAAAGTCAAAAACAGTAGGTTACAGGTATGGGATCAGTTATGCAACATGATATTATTCTTTCATCATACATTAATCACCCAAAGTCAGAGTTATAGTGTAACTGATATGTATGTCAATGATCTCGCTGATGTTGTAGCGGGACCTTGAAACGTTCAAGATTACATGACAAGACAGTCATGATTTTATCATGATTATTCAAGTGAGGACTGAAGTATAAATTATGCAAGTGCCAAAATTGTAGACTTTTCTTGGTTTCAGAAGATAATTAACTTACTTCAACAATAACATGAAGCAAGATAGCAAAAAAGTAGGCTTCTGTCCCTTCTTTGAAGTATATTGAATAATTTGAAATGCATCAAGCCTCTGTTTTTTCGTTCCTTGTTATTTAGAACTTTCTTGGAGGCATTTTCAGCACATGGTCGATTGGAAAATATAAAAAAATCTTCCAAGTCATCATTAATTTTGTTGCCATACTTTCATGTCGGAGCAGTCGGTTGGGGGGAAAAAGTAATAATGATGCGATCTTCCATCTGAACATTTTTTGCCATCTTGCATTTTATTTCTATTAAATTGATGAAGATTTTCTTACAACTTATTCATGTTGTAAAGTTCTATGTCTATCAGGTATTAACACCCACAGAATCAATGCTGCAGTGGGTATCGAGGGCTCAGAAAGTAAAAAATATTACAACAATTTTTAATGGAAATAGATTATCGGAAGAAGTGGAAAACCATGCTTGACGATCAAGCAGGCTTCTACACACAACAGAGTGAAACTGGAAATTTTCTTCATTAAAGTAATCTATCATCTACCTGAATTTCAAATAATAAACTTTGTATTCCAACAACCTTGACATTAATTCAGCTCTTGAAATTAGTGATGTCATTGTTTGACCCATGAAAAAAAAAACCCACAAACGATTAAGTATTTCTTATGACTCTATCATTCATGCCTTGTATAAGTCGTGAATTAGTTAGCTGAGCACTACAAGTTTGCAACTCTCACTTCTTTTTGTATTCAATGAGGGAACATCTGTTTAATTTGGCTCAAGTTTCATACCATCTGACCTTCTGTTGACAATTACATTTGATTAAACTGTAATTGACAGCCCTTGTAGTACTTTTAAAGGAGATTTATAAGCTATTTAGGTACTTCTTGTATCTAGTGTATGGCAGTATTCTGTGGGTCATGTTTGTGAGAGAAAAGAAATGGAAGTGAATTACCAGTTTGAGCTGTTCAGCAGCATAGTCTATCTATGATTACTTTCATTAGTCTGTCCAATACTTCCGGTGTATGTTTGACAAAGCAGGCAGGAAACTTTTCATGTTTCTCTGCCCTAATCCATGTTCATAACAGTTCACCGCATGGCCACCAGAGGTCCGGGAATTAAATCCAATCGCACTGCCCCTAGTGGCGGCAGGCAAATCAATTAAATGACGTTGTTGAATTTCTTTTTTGAGCGGGAGTGCCTGACCTCCAGCAGAGGTTTTGCGTAACAAGGAATAAAAAACCATGGCATTAGCAATTCACTAATCATTTTCATCAATTTTACTACTCTCAATGGACATCTTTCTCACATGTGGGACATAACAGTTCATTGAACTTGTCACCTGAACTATTAAAATGCTTTATTTCATTGTTTACGTAATTTTTTCTGTATTATTTGCAGGTCTAAGTGTTCTTGGCTTGATTGACCGCAAACAAAGTGGACTTGGAAGAAGACAAAAACCCAAGATCCTTACACGTGCTCTGTAATCTCCATTTGCTGGACTGTTAAGCAGACAACGCACCAAGTGACACTGATATTTCTTCTGTGATCTTGCAGCTCCTTGATATCAAATTCCTGAATTTACATGCAAAGCAGTATACAAGGTAAATATTACGAAAAAAGGAAAACCCCCACAATGCCTACATATGTTGTACACCTGGTGATATTGTATTTGCAGTAGCTTCTCGATAACATTCTTATATATATGCGACATGCTTCACCGAGATGATTTCCTGCCAAATTGACAGGACCTTCATATCATTACATAATTGTTCTCATGTATTTTGTGATCATCAATAAAGTACAAGTTAAATGAGTACTCTTAAGTGACATCCTCTCCACATATACATGTATACGCAATAACTGAACATGTCCTTTCTTGTTTTTTTTTGCAGGTGCACTTGTTGGGAGAACATTCAAAATCACAGACGTCACTGCTTATGCCTCATTGGAACTGATTAGCTGCATGATACTGATGTGATTGGACCCACTTCCAGCTTAATAATAAATTCACGAAAAAGCGAACAATATAAGACAGCTTAAACCTTTTGAAACTGACAGACAGTGAACTATTACAAATAATTGATCTAGTCAATATTGATTGCCCTAATTGAATTGATTCAAGCTTGTTGTAACAGATTGAACTGACTGATCGACTTAAAAAATTTAACTGATTGAACAAATTGCATTGATTTCATTTATAGAAGCGATTTGCCCCATTGACTTCACTGAAAATATTAACTTGATTGAGCCAATTGAATTGATTTGACTACTTTCATTGATTCAACCTATTGACGTGATAACAACTACGTCAAAGGGAAATTCATTGAAAGTGGTTTTACTGGTCGAATCTCATTGAACTGAAGCTGAAAGTGAACGATTTGAAAGAGCGACTGCAAGATTTGAAAGAGTGACTGAAAGACAATCTGAACGAGGAACTAAAAGAGAACTGAAACAGAACCTGAAAGATTTCAAAGACAGACTGAAAGTGGCAGTGACCAGAAACTGAACTGAAAGTGAAAGAGAGCAAAGGGAAAGTGATACTGAAAGATTTGAAAGAGAGATTGAAAGAGAAACTGAAAGAGAAAAACAAAAAGAAACTGAAAGATTTCAAAAAGAAACTGAAATATTTCGAAGAGAGACAGAAATATTTCAAAAGAAACTGGAAGCTTTCAAAGACACATTGAAAGTGCCAGTGAACTGAACCTGAAGTGAAAGTGAAAGAGGGCAAACTTAAAGTGAAACTGAAAGATTTGAAAGAGAGATTGAAAGAGAAACTGAAAGAGAAAAACAAAAAGAAACTGAAAGATTTCAAAAAGAAACTGAAATATTTCGAGGAGAGACAGAAATATTTCGAAAGAAACAGGCAGCTTTCAAAGACACATTGAAAGTGCCAGTGAACTGAACTTGAATTGAAAGTGAAAGAGCGCAAAGTTAAAGTGAAATTGAAAGATTTGAAAGAGAGATTGAAAGAGAAACTGAAAGAGAAAAACAAAAAGAAACTGAAAGATTTCAAAAAGAAACTGAAATATTTCGAAGAGAGACAGAAATATTTCAAAAAAAACTGGAAGCTTTCAAAGACACATTGAAAGTGCCAGTGAACTGAACCTGAAGTGAAAGTGAAAGAGGGCAAACTTAAAGTGAAACTGAAAGATTTGAAAAAAAGATTGAAAGAGAAACTGAAAGAGAAAAACAAAAAGAAACTGAAAGATTTCAAAAAGAAACTGAAATATTTTGAGGAGAGACAGAAATATTTCGAAAGAAACAGGCAGCTTTCAAAGACACATTGAAAGTGCCAGTGAACTGAACTTGAATTGAAAGTGAAAGAGCGCAAAGTTAAAGTGAAATTGAAAGATTTGAAAGAGAGATTGAAAGAGAAACTGAAAGAGAAAAACAAAAAGAAACTGAAAGATTTCAAAAAGAAACTGAAATATTTCGAAGAGAGACAGAAATATTTCAAAAGAAACTGGAAGCTTTCAAAGACACATTGAAAGTGCCAGTGAACTGAGCCTGAATTGAAAGTGAAAGAGCGTTAAGTTAAAGTGAAACTGAAAGATTTGAAAGAGAGATTGAAAGACAAACTGAAAGAGAAACAGAAAAAGAAACTGAAAGATTTCAAAAAGAAACTGAAATATTTCAAAGAGACAGAAATATTTCAAAAGAAACTAGAAGTTTCAAAGACACATTGAAAGTGCCAGTGAACTGAACGTGAAGTGAAAGTGAAAGAGCGCAACGTTAAAGTGAAACTGAAAGATTTGAAAGAGAAATTGAAAGAGAAACTGAAAGAGAAAAAGAAACTGAAAGCTTTCAAACAGAACTGGAAGCTTCCAAAGAGACACGGAGAGTGCCAGTGAACTGAAACGGCAGTGAAAGTGAAAAGCCCAAAGTGAAAGTGAAAGATTTGAAAGAGAAATTGAAAGGGAAACTGAAAGAGCATTAGAAAAAGCAACTGAAAGATTTCAAAGAGAGACTGTAATATTTCAAGGAGAGACTGAAATATTTCAAAGAGAAACTGGTAGCTTTCAAAAAGAGACTGAAAGTGCCAGTTAACTGAAACTGACCTAAAATCGAACTGAAAGAGAAACTGAGACATTTCAAACAGAAACTGAAAGATTTGAATGAAAAACTGAAAGAGAAACCGAACATTAAACTGAAAGAGAAAGTGACAGTGAACCTGTAAGTGACCTATCAAATAAAGTATTAAAATCTACAATATACAATGCCTAAACGAAGGAAACAAGCTGCAAGGACTAAAAGAGAAAAGAGAAAACAGAAACGAGCTGAATCTTTGAGAAAATTGTCTGATTCTGATAACAGCGTGTCTCCAGTCTATTTGTTTGATGTTGATATTAATGTGAACAGTACTGATGAAAACACTAAGAATGCTTCCAGAAAAAGAAAGTTGCACAAACGACATAGTCATAACGAAGCTAGTCCTCGAAAAAGATTTTGTAAGGGCCAAAGCTGCAATATTGAATTAGATGCAGCTCCTCACGATGACAATTTAAACACAGATGTCTTTGAACAGGAGCTGTCCTTTCCTAAGAATAGCAGATATCACTATGATGAGGCTTATCAACAACAACAACGGTCATCATGCAAACGTAGATATACCACAAATGCAGATTTACAAAAACAGCTCAAACAATCGAGCAGACAAAGATATGCCACCGACGTGGATTTCCAGCATGAAAAGAAGAAATCGAGCAGACACAAATATGCGACAAATGAAAATTTCCAAGACAAGATGAGGGAATCGAGCAGACACAAATATGCGACAAATGCAAATTTCCGACAAAAGGTAAAGGAATCAAGCACACACAAATATGCGACAAATAAAGATTTTCAAGAAATGCTAAAGGAATCAAGCAAACAGAAATATGCAACAAAGGAAGCTCTCCGAGAACAAGTCAAGGCAACAAGTAAGCACAGATATGCTAATGACATGGACTTTCAAAAAAAGGTCAGGGCATCAAGCAAGCAGAAATATGCAACAAATACGGCATTTCAAGAAGAAGTCAAGAAAACTAGCAAGGAGAAGTATGAGAAAACCAAAAGAGATCGTAGCAGTGTAGAATATGTCATCCAAGAATTTCGTGAGGCTTGCAAGGAAGTTGCGGAATATATCTGTTGTGTATGTGAAAGATTGTTATTTCGCAATCAGGTCCATTCATGTATCCAAAGTTCATATGAAAAATATGACTCTCTTGCTTCACAATGTATCACTCATAGATTTCATCATGACTGTTTGGATGATTGTCCTTCCAATTGCCCAAAGAATGACTTATGGATATGCCCCACTTGTCACAAGCATTTGAATTCAGGAAAAATGCCTCCTCAGGCTGCTGTAAATAAAATGGCAATAGAAAAAATACCAGATGAATTAGATGAGCTGAATATGCTAGAACAACAACTTGTGAGTTTAAGTATTCCCTTCATGAAAATAGTGCAAGCACCCAAGGGAAAACAAGCAAAGTTAGAAGGTCCTGTAATATCAGTTCGGTCGTTACCAGAAGTTTCCACGAAAACTCTCCCAAGACCTCTTGGCCACTCACAGATAATTGGACTTAAACTGAAAAGACGTTTGGAATACCGTGGGTATGCGTCTTATGAAATGGTTGACACTGCAAAGGTGCAGAGAGCATTTATCAAGCTCCGAGAAATAAATCCGCATTACAAAGATGTGAAGCTGCACCTAAGTTGGGAAGAGCAAATCAATAGTGAACTAGAGGAACTCAAACAAACAGATGACAATACTGACAAAACCCAGAACCAGAATGATACTGACAAAATAGAGCAAAGTGCCTCCTCTTCAGCAACAATTACTGATGACATTCTTGAACAGACAGCCACTAAAGACTCACAAACCAAGTACAATGAATATTCCGGATACGACAGTCTACTTCAACCTTTGGACATGACAGCTGATGTTCTACATGAACTTGAAAACCATGTGTTTTCTGTTGCTCCTGCCGAAGGTCAAAAACCCCACAGTTTACTGTCAACCAGCCATGATGAAGCCAAAGCATTTCCAACACTTTTCCCTTTTGGTGAAAACAATTTTGATGACGATCGAGAAACTCGTATCACAAGAGGATCTTATGTGAATGCCCGTCTTTTCAGTGCAGATCTCAGATTCGCCAAACATTCTGGCTACATATTTTATTGTCAAGCTGTTCTAGAACTAGCTAATCTTCTGTCAGGCATAAGCATCCAGACAAGAAAAGGCTCTAAAGCAGGCAATATAACAGCATCCATGTTAACAGATTACGAACAAGTGTATGAGTTATGTAAATCCAATCTGGCATTTACACACATGCAAACACTGAGAGGTTCCCCGGAATACTGGAAGAAGACCATGAATGATTTATTCGCAATGGTACGCCAGATCGATATTCCAACATTTTTTGTCACGCTGACTGCTGCTGAGTTGTCCAGATGGCCAGAGGTTGTGGAATCAATTGCAAGACAAAATGGAGAAGTTGTGGATTTTGACTCCTTATCTTTCAATGAAAAGGCTGAAATCATTCGCAGCAATTATGTCACAACTATTCGCATGTGGTACTCAAGACTGAATCATTTCATGAGACTTTTGCAAAGTCCTGCAGCGCCAATGGGGAAAGTCACAGACTACTTTTACAGAATTGAATTTCAACAACGAGGTGCACCTCATGTTCATGCATTGTTCTGGATTGAAAATGCTCCAAAATATAATGTGCAGACAGATGAGGTTGTATGCAAATTCATTGATGATCACATCTCTTGCCAATTACCTGATGCTGCTACAGATCCAGAGCTCTATCAGATGGTGTTGGACTGTCAATCACATTCGAGATCACACACTAGGTCATGCAGAACAGGAAAGAAAGACTGTCGATTCAATTTCCCAAGGCCTATAGCACAATACACAACTATAGTTAGACCTAGGGAAAGTGACAATGCTGAACCTGACCACGTTGAATGTTCTTCAGACAGTGATTACACAGACGCAAACAAAGCAAATAAACAGACAATTAATTGGTCCAAGGGCATGGCACAGGTTGCACTTGAAGGTTTAGCGGACTTCCTACAAAAAGATGACATTGAGCAGCTGTCAATTCATGAAATATGGCGTAAGGCTGGATTCTCAGGCTATGGGGATTTTCTCAATGCTCTGGCCTGTGTTGCTAGAAAACCTACCATTGTTATGAAGAGAGATGAAACAGATATTTGGGTGAACAACTATTGTCCAAATGTATTGCGAGCATGGAATGGGAATGTGGACATTCAGTACGTACTTGATCCAGAGACTTTGATCCTCTATTTGCTTTCTTATATTTCCAAGGGAGAACGTGAATTGAGTGATCTTCTAAAAGCGGCAAAAACTCAGATGCAGCAAGAACAAAGCAACTCTGATTTACGGCAACAGATGAAACAACTTGGCTCTGTATATCTGGATTCAAGAGAGGTTTCTGTCCAAGAAAGTGTTGTCCGTGCAACTGGCCTGCCACTCAAGCAATGCTCTAGAAATACAGTTTTCATTGCCACAGATGAGCATCCAACAAGGCTATCAAAGCCATTATCTCAGATTAAGAAAGAGGCAGAAACAAATGAAGAGAGTGATGACATCTGGATGACAAGTCTGAATGATCGCTATAAAGCAAGGCCACTGACAGAAGAGTTTGAGACAATGTGCCAGGCTACATTTGCATCAGAGTACAGGACACTGACCAAAAGTGAAGGTGAAAAAGCTATTGAGAAAGGAAATCCAAATGCACATCAACTGCAATGTAATCTTGGTTATATTATGAAGAGAACGCGAGCCCCACCAGCAATTGTCAGATTCCCAAAGGTCTCATCTTCAAATGATTCGGAACGATATTACATGAATTTGTTGAAACTGTACTTGCCCCACAGAAATGATGCTTATCTGAAACCTCTTGCATACAGTACATATGAGGCTTTCTACAGCACGGCTGCAATTAAGATTTCTTCAACATCTGACATTACTCCAGTTCGAGCAATTGTGGACAGAAACAGAGCGTTGTATGAAAAGATAGATGAGGAATTACAAGATGCTTGGGAAACAATACAGCAAAATGGAAACGTACAAGATGCGTGGGCGGAGCTTTTACCAAGTAGTGAACAAGAGCGCCTTCAGCCCAGGGAGCATGATGACGGAAATGACTTGTATGATGGACAAACTGAAGCTGTTCCTGACTTACAACGTAGTGACAACTCTCAGGCAGCGTCTTTGTGTTCCTTTGAATTGATTGGGGAACCACTGCGACCTATGTTGAGGAGAATGAATGACAAACAGCGAAGTATTTTTTACACTATAAGAGACTGGTGTATCAGGGAAGCAAGAGGTGAGAAACCTGACCGCTTTTTCACTTACATGGCAGGGCCAGGTGGTGTCGGCAAAAGTTTCTTCATTAAATGCCTTTACAATGAAGCAAGTAAACTGCTACGCAATGGCGAGAACCCCTCTGAAACCACCGTTCTCCTGACTAGTCCTACTGGCACATCAGCTTTCCAAATATCAGGTTTCACTCTACATTCTGCTTTGAAAATACCAAACAAGTTGTACGAGCGTTATGAACCTCTGTCGGAGGAGACACTGAACAGTCTGTCAGGGAATCTGGGTGGTCTGAAATTGCTCATCATAGACGAAATTTCAATGGTCAACCGCAGGATGCTAGGATACATTCACGGAAGGCTGAAACAGATAAAACGGATTCGATCAACTGATTCGACCGCATGGTTTGGGAATGTTTCAATTCTTGCAGTGGGTGACTTCTACCAATTGCCACCAGTGAAGTCCAGTTCTCTTTTGAAGCCAGATGCAAGCATGGGTATTGATCTTTGGTTTGATCTGTTTCGCAAAGTGGAGTTGACAGAAATAATGCGCCAGAAAGACGATGTTCCATTTGCCAAACTGCTTAATACCTTAAGGAAAAAAGCAAAGACTGATGACCTGAATGAACAAGAAATGGCAATGTTGCAATCCAGGAATAATTTGCCTGACATCCCTGAAGAAGTTTTGCACGTATTTGCAAAGAACAAAGATGCCTCTGCACACAACCAAGAAATGCTCACAAAATTATGTAACAACCTAGTAAAAATTGAGGCAGTTGATTTCATGAAAGATCCCCTTTCAGGTCAAATGACAAAGACTCGCAAAATCACAAAGGGTACAAATGATGACCTACCAGATGTTCTGCACCTCGCTATAAATGCACGTGTCATGTTGACTAGAAACCTTGATACTGGTGATGGACTTGTGAATGGTTCTTTTGGGACAATTGTTCACATTATCCATGATGACAAAACTACACAAGTCTTCGTAAACTTTGACAATTCCAGAGTTGGCAAAAATCGCAAATCTCACAATTCTCCACATGCTCCTTCTACTGCAATTCTCATTCCTGTACTTGAAGAAGTGATGGCAAACAGAACTAATCAAATTACCAGACGACAGATTCCTCTCAAACTAGCATGGGGTGTCACGATACACAAGACGCAGGGGCTCACGACTGACAAGTGTGTTTTTGACATGAATGGTGTGTTTGCCCCAGGCATGTCATATGTTGCACTGAGCAGAGTTACAAAGATTGATGGTCTATTTATCAAAAACCTAGATGTCACCAAAATTTGGAGGCCAGAGGATGCTCACAAAAATTTGCAGAACATGTTGCCCATGCAGTTACTTCAGAGCCATGTACCATTGAAAACACACGGAGAAGCCCTCACAATTGTTCAACACAATGTTCAAGGGCTTTTCTCAAAGATAGGAGATATTCAAAATTATCCAGAAATGCACACTGATGTCATCATGGTCAATGAAACTTGGTTGAAGTCCACAATGACTGATTCACGTGTCACTCTGCAAGGATATCATATGTATCGGCAAGACAGATCAGGAGATACAGGTCGAGGAGGCGTTGCCATATATGTCAAAAGCTCAATCACATCTGAAAAATTGCCATCAATCATTCCAGGCATTGAACATGTGGCTGTCAAAATTTTGTCAAGCAGCAATGAAGAGTTTCTTCTTGTAACTTTGTACAAGATCCCAATGCAAAATATGTCTGCCTTCACATCACTCCTTACGAAAGTGGTACATGAAATCAAGAATGTTTTGCCCAAAAATATCATTTTCGCTGGGGATTTCAATGACAACTTGCTACAGAACAAGCCTCATCCTGCAGCAACTTTCTTTCATAGTTTATCCTACAAACAACATGTCACCTGGCCCACTACAAGATATGGCTCGTTACTTGATCATGTGTATTCAGATTCAAATGTGACCAACAGGATTATATGTACACCTTTGCCAACATACTTCTCTGACCATGATGCCATCAAAATTACTGTTTTCACCAGTGAAATAGAACATGTCACTGAACATGTCACGCCAACAGTCCTACCAACCTCTACCTTTACACAGACATATGACTGTGAGCCAGAGAACACAAGTGCCACCACCGTTCAGCCAATAATACTGAGTGATCCTCTTCCATCAACATCCACAAGTCACATGCACTCCATGCCAAACAGTCAACAAACACATGACATTGCAGCCTCTACACAAGAAATTAACTTGCCTTCTGGTGTTCGAAATATTGGCAACACATGTTATGCTAACAGTGTACTCCAGCTGCTGTTTTCTGTCAATGAACTGGAACCCATATTTGCACTGAATCAACCTATGTCTGATCACCTGCTTGAACTGAAAGCTCGCATATACCTCTTGCATGATACCCCCATAGAACCACATTCCCTGTTTGCATTGGACCAATTGAAAGATTTCCCAAAAGGTGAACAATGTGATGCACATGAGTTCCTCTTGTCATTATTACAGACATTGCACACTGAACAGTTGGAAAACATCTTGCCTCAAGCACATATTGAATCAGATGATATACCTGCCCTGACTCAATCAGACACCATTTCCTGGCTTGAATACCGCTCAGCACACCCAACTACTATCACAGATTTGACAGCAAGCCAATTCACAATGAAATATCTCTGTAGAAGTTGCCAACACTCATTTTCAGATAACGATCATTTCCGATGTGTCAATGCCTTTTTGCGAAGAGACACATTTCAGGTGGAACCTTCTGACTCTCAAGCAGACCGAGAATGTCCAAATTGCCACTCAACAAACATGACTTGCACGACAGAGATGACACATTGTCCACCATATCTATTTATTCTGCTGATGAGATTTGCGCGAAGGAGAAAAGACAATAGAAGTGTGAATCTGTCGCAACAATTGTACTTTACACTGAAGAACAATACACAATACAGACTCATTGGGGTCATCAATCATCTTGGAGCTACATCCCGCGATGGCCACTACACAGCAAATATCTGCAACGAGGAGTCCAACAGATGGATTGAATGTGATGACAACACTGTGAAATTTTGCAACATCCCGCAACAGTCAACATATGCGTACATTTTATTATACAAAAAATCATCACATCCCGAATGATCATTACTTTTACTCACAAGTCTGTTTCCTGTTTGCTTCATGATACATAACAATACTTTTCTTTTCGGATCTCAAGGAATTTGTTCAACTGGTACAGCTATACACCAATCATAACAGTATGTACCCAAGAGTCAGAACAAACAATATGGTCACACTTGCATAGACGTAGCAGGCAGCAGGGCTGGGGTGGCCATTCCAGGCTATTTCAGCATTATATTTCCACCGCAATTTGAGCATTATATTTGCACTGACAATTCCCTAACTAAATTATTGCATGGTGAAAGGCAAAAGGGTGTATTTAAACAGTGTTTCTGGCACTTACATCCTTATGGCTTTTGCCCGTCATAATGATCTTTGGGGGGTGGGGTGTATGATTTTTGATGAAAAAAGAAGTTTGTTTCTCACTTTAAACTGAAAAAAAGTTTGTTTAGCACCAGAAAATTTCAAAAAAGTGTCTGTCCACCCACCTGTACCTTGAGTACAGTAATGTTGAAATAGCGAAAAAAATTGTTTGTAGATTCTTCACAAACGAAAAACAAAATTGTCCCAGGGGTCAAATCCATAGGCAACCAGCTATCATCTGCTTGGCCCCTAAGCATACCTGCATGTGAAATCAAAACAGGTATCCAATGGGATACCCCCTGTAGCAACTGTAACTGGCCGACCATAGCCAGTACACAGTGCTACCAATCTTGGTCAGATGTTTCACGGAACTATAGAGAATTTATGACAAGGGGGTCACAAGGGGGGTGGTCATTATGCCTCATGGGGTACTAATTTTTCGCATGTATTTCCAAGTGGGCCACTCATTTTTCACAACATTTTTGAGGGGGTGGGGCATCAAGTTGTAACAAAAGTAAAATGTCATGAAACTTGCATGCACTCAGATGGATACTAATTATACTCATGGAACTTAAGGGAGTATTAAACATTGGCATAAAACCCTGATGCCTATCAATTCAAAACCAACACCCTCCAGTCATAAATTCTCAAGGGTCTCTTACTTCTTGCTGTTGGGGAACCTCGGATGTGTCCTGTGTTGGGGACAGAAGTCAACAGGGCACACAACTACTTTGAAGGGTAAGTCAACAATTTCCCAACTTGGAGTAGTCCTACCCCGTCCACCAGCCCACTGGAAGATATATATCTATAATGGTTGCCTGGGATCCCTTACACCACACAAGCCTCTGAGTGTGCAACACTAAACTTTTGCTGGCAACGACCCAAGGTCACACAAGGTAAGTGGAAAAATCAATGTCATGCCAGATTGTCATCAGTGCCATCAAAATATGCTACCACTTATGCTTTACTACTAAGACAGTCGTAAAGTCAAGAATCCTGCTGCATTGGTCAATCATACATAGTACTTGCATGTATATTAACCATTTTATCAATCTCCCAGCAATTACTTTGTTCATTCTATATCTAGAAAACACACAACCTGACAATACTATAAATCAGGGGTGCTGGAATGGGGGGGGGGGGAGGCTTAGGGAAAACAATAGCCCCTCCTGCCCTAGTCCAAGAGGGGCAAGGTGTACCCTTTTGATCTTAATGAAAAAAACCATAATTGTGGCTTATTTGAGTAATTTTAGGTACTCCATTCTAAAATTTTTTAGTAATTTTAGGCACCAATTAGTAATTATATATTCAAAACTATTATTGATCTCTATTTGCATTTTTTCACCCAAAATCGGGGCAAATATGATTTGCCCTTTTATATCATCCAACCGCCCCTGCTGCCCGCATTTCCTTCCATCACCCCTGCTATATAAATAATATGTATGGCTGCACGCAGCAGAATAGCAAAAATGCTTTGTAATTTTTTCCCTTTTCAATTACAGGTGTAATTTTACTACAATCACTACAGTCTCAACACCACTATACCAACCTTCTTCAATGATTGAGGCCACCCGATCCAGAGATTTCACAAGAACACCATTATATCAGCGCCATCCAAAGATGCATACCAATCACCTGCTCCTCCATAACCCATATGATACAAGCGTGACCTGTTCAATTCTAAAAATGACTATGTAAGTATCTAGGAGGTGGAAAATAAAGCAATCTATTGTGCAATATTTAGAATATTGCAACCAGTCTCATTTCATTTAAAATGTAAAGTTCAATGTATACCTCTAATACAACATTTAAGAGTGTGTTCTCAGTAATAAGCACAAATCAATTACTTTCAACCTCCATGATGATACATTATGTATTCAAATATTCATATTACGGGCACATTTACATTGTGTAGGCCTATTATAACACATCAGGGGCTAACCATTACATCTCCCACAGATGGACTTATTTAAACAAATATTTTCATGCCTAGGTTTGTGAAATAAATGAGATATTTTCTGCTTAATTTTACGACCACTACTCGACAGTGACAAACACTTTTCCCTCTCACTTTCAGATACAACTATATAATCCAAGCAATTTTCAATTATTGTCCTGTGATCATTTTCACCATTCGCCTGCTCCAAACAAACCTTTCTTCAACTGGCCTGCTATCTCGGGCAATAAAAAAGTAAGTCTACAAATTTGAAATAATGTCAACAGTGCTGCAGTGTCTCAATTTCCAGTGAAAGCAATGCTTTACTTTCAAAGCATTTTCATGTCACAAGGTATTATTCCGAGAAGAATTCATGTGAAATGCATTCTTGAATAACGCAAAAGACACTAAATTGGTCTTCTCCGTCTTTCAGGTTCATCTGGTGTTCAACATGTGTACACTGACATCACATTTATGAGTAGGCCATTTTACATTTATCTACTTGAATGCCACACAATTGGCAGCCTCGATATTCCAGCATCAATGACATACAGGAGCGGCACAGTTAAACCAATCACTTATCATATTGATCATCATGAACATTGTCATATAATGTCATAAATCCAAATTCATGCGAATGCAGTCTTCATCCAGTATTGTGGTATCCGGGTCAAGTCATGTTTATATATATGCTGAATATGATGTGAGGTAAAGCAAATCACATTTCCAGTATGTTTCTTCATTATGTAATAGCTGAACCCACTAATAAGGCCTCTAAATGTTTTTGTATTCAAGATCGCTGTGTGTTTAATCACAAAATCAGTTTCTGAAAAGAATTAAGATACTACAAACCATTTATTACCCATGCAATAACTGATACATGTATACTATTGTCATGTACATGAATTGAGCTGTGTAGAGATTTATATCAAAATCATGGTACTATACTATAATGGCGTTCCCTTGTTATGGTAATGTAAATGTAATTTATGTTTGTGATTTTTTCTCCATTTGTACCATACACTTCTTGATCTAACTTCTTCTAAATATTGTGCCATTTCTTTTATAATAATATAATGGATACGTGTACTTCTATTGAAAAATATTCAGATTCAAAATAAATTCCAATTTGGCACAAAGATTGAAAATCGACTTTTCTGTCAAATTTTTCAGGGGAGAACGTGGTGTTTTACTTATATTCCCCCATGTCCTAATAGTAAGACCACTTATCCACTCAAGCAAATCTCACCCCGTGATCTCACGCATAACACATTAAATGGAGCCGGGTTGTATGAACTACTCTATGCTGGTGCAATGGTTCACAGTCAGGAGTTGGAGCATCTGAGTCGGGAGTCTGAGTCTGGAGTCAGAGCCAAGAGTCAGCGTCAGGAGTCTGATTCTGGAATCTGAGTCAGGAGTTCCAGTCGGGCACCTGACTTAGGCTCTGAGTCGCCAGTCTGAGTTGCCAGTCTTGATCAGGAGTTTAATTCAGGAGTCTAAGTCATAAGACAGAGTCCGGATCTGGAGTCTTGTCTCAGAGTTAGGAGTCGCAGTCTGGTTGGGTCTGTGTCGGGAAATGAACGTGCTCACTGCTGACAGCTAAAACTCATGTAATGTTAAAAATTCATGTCAACCAGTCACGTCGAATATTATCATTCGCTTGTGCCCTTGAGTCCTTCAGTTTTGTCTGTCTGTCTGACCGTCCGTCCATTTGTCTTAATTTTCTACAAGTAAAGGTAAATTCTTTGTAATTGTCCGTGATGACAATTACCGTGTTCTCTAGTTATTATTATTAAGAATTTACCATATATGGTAAATTCTTATTGTTTTTGGTATTATTCTTATTATGATTCGACATAAATGGAGAATCATCTTATTTTCTTTTATTTTATTATTATTATTATTTTTCTTGTCCAGTTAACTTTGAAGCTAGAGCCTTGAAACTTTGTACATATATAGTCCATGGTTAGTACTTCATTCTGGTAGAAAAGATTTGACCTTGACCTTGAACTCAAGGTCACAGGTCATCTCAAAGTCAAAATTTTCAAATTTTCAAAGTTGATTAATTCATTAAATTTTATAGTTACAGACATGAGATTGAAATATATGTGTACAAAAGTGGTTCTCTACAAATGTGGGTAGAATTTTTTTTTCTGATGTGACGAAAAAGAGGTATTTACCCCATTTTGATAAAAACCAGTTGCTCCTGTTTTTAGAGAAAACTACTTCACTTAGAGACCCAGTTGTTGCTGTGATTGGTAGCCTGACTAAATATCCATGGTAAGAAACCTTTTATATTTTGATTGAATAAGGGGTTGTTGAGAAACAGGACTTTCAAAAATGGGTGTTTTGACCAAAAAGTTAAAACATTTTTAAACTTTGGTTTGAATGGAGGGAATTTGATGAAACTTGGAGTGTGTATGGTATTTATGAATTAGAGTCATATCATAAGATAAAAATGACGTTTTGGGGTAGTTACCCCAAAAAGGGGTAAATGATTATAATTTGTGATTGACATTGACGATTTACTTCAAATTTTGCAAGAGCTTACTCTTTTGACTTGAGGACCTAATGAAAGTGCAAATTTGAAGTCATGGGGTAATTTACCCTCATAACCAAGGTCGAAAGGGGTAAATATGTATTTTGAACAGTTCTTAAGTTTTTAATGGTGTATAAGACATCGATTGGGTTTTGCCTTTTCATCACTGATGTTACTGGATAAAATTTGTCAGTTTTAAGTAATTACCCCCAAAAAGGGGTAAATAGCTGTAACTTGTGATTGACATTGACGATTTTCTTCAAATTTTGCACAGGTTTACCATTTGGACATAGGGACATGATGAAAGTGTAAATTTGATTTCACGGGGTAATTTACCCTCGTAATCAGGGTCGAAAGGGGTGAATGCGTATTTTGAACAGTTCTTATGTTTTTAATGGTGTATTTCACATTGATTGGTATTTTCCTTTTCATTACTGATGTTTGAGGATAAAATTTGTCAGTTTTAAGTAATTACCCCAAAAAGGGGTAAATAGCTATAACTTTTTATTGTTTTGAACGATTTTCTTCATTTCTTGCAAATGCTTAATATCATGGTTTGGAGACATAATGAAAGAGTATATTTGATTTAATGGGGCAATTTACCCTTATAATCAGGAACGAAGGGGGTAATTATTTGTTTTTGAGCAATACTTGTTTTTAAAAGGTGCATTTGGCATCGGTTACTTCTTGCCTCTACACTTGGGTTGTTAGGGATGAAAATATGCGTATTTAGGTAATCACCCCAAAAAGGGGTAAATGTCTATAACTGCTGATTGACTTGGACGATTGTCTTCTAATTTTACATAAGTTTATTATGTGGTCCTGCGGACATGATGTAAGTAAATTTTTGATGTTAGAGGACAATTTACACCATAAATCTTAGTCGGAAGGCGTTAATATAACATTGTGTTGATAATGGAGTATTAGGTTTTCCACCTTGTTCTACGCATATTATCGAATGTTTTAATGTCGAATCATCCCTTTGACCTTTTAAGGTTGAAGTCCCCTGGGACCCTAGTTAAGAATTTACCATACCTATGGTAAATTCTTATTGTTTTTGCTATTATTCTTATTATTATTATTATTTCCGGAAAAAATTTGCTCCGATTTTGTTGATTATTTTTGTGAATGTACCTGTATACTTGTAGACTACTGTATTCCGGTCCTGAGTTTGAATTTTAATTTTTAAGGTATATAGGACCTTTTTAGTGTGAATTTTAGTATATTTTGATGTACTATATCTGAATAAACTATTAAACTAGAGTAATTTGCTTTAGTTTCTGTCCATAAACTATAAAATTCTATACAATGGCGAAAAAATTATCAAAATCACTCAAGCGGAACATTCCACACTGAATATTTAGGTCATTTTCGAATTGTTTCGAGTTCGGCAAAAACCATAAATGATAGCAGCATGCTCATAGTGCCAAAAGTTGACCTATAGTACGAGCCAGTGCATAGTATATTTTTAATTTTGATATTGCAAGTATTCATAGAATGGCGGCCATTTTGGTTCAGTGTATTTGATAAATTTGAGGTGCCTGAGTTCAAAATCTATGAAGGAGTCATTTTAGGTAATGCAAATGTATAATGAACCCCCCCAAATATACCCATTTACACCCCATACCAATCTTCAAATTTGACCTTGACCTCATTTTTCAAGGTCATATGACCCGTCAAAGTTTCAATTCACTACATTTTCAAAAATTCCAACAATTATGTTTTTTCAAAGATATCAAGATCATATTATAGATTCTTATAGCCGTCAGCTGGATTGTTTGAACCCTGAAATCGGAATTGATCTATCTCTTCATGCTGATTTATAAAAAAATTCCAAATATTGCATACCGCGCAACATGTAAAATCAGCCTATTTTTGCCCTCTTGAGCGATAAATATTGATCCTACACAGTTCAAATAATAAAATGACCCCCCCTTTGTCACATATTTCCAATCAGGAGAAAATATTGGTTTTGACCTAGAAAGGTATTTTCAAGGTCAAACTCAAGGTCAAACATTTGGCAAAATTGGATATTTGAGATACCTAATTTATTTAACTAGGAAATAATTGAAGAATTCCCACAATCTCTTCAGTGTTTGGTGCCACAGTACCCTAGAGGACCCTTGCAAAGTTTTAAGTTCCTCGGATTGATGTACATTGCATAATAAAGGTCACAAGGTCAAAAAATGACAGCTAAATTGACTGCTCATTTTCCAATTTTGCTCTTGTACCCAAAGTTTGATGGCCTGTATCTCTGGTTCTAATTAAGGTAGAGAAAAACTGAAGGCATATTCGGAAAGCCCCTAGTCTCCTCTAGTATTTGTTTTCTATGCATTTTAACGTATCTCTGCTACTTAAAAAGATCGCCGGACCCTGAAAAATTCATGTTTTTGGTCATGATTTTACACTTTAACATTTTTTTCACAATGAAGGAAATCTTCAAAAAAATTAATAGTCTCTGAATATGTAATCCTAACACTTTTACAGTAGTGTGTGCAATTTCAAGTCTCTACTGTAAACCGTTTGCCTTTGAGATCAAAATAATGTTCAAAACTTGACATTTTCACAGTCTATTTTTTGATGATATTTCACATTTTTGTCATTAATTCAATCGGTTCTATCTTCGGTTCTAATTAAGGTATAGGAATGATGAAAGCAGTTCTGAATACCTCAGATTCTCCTCTTTATTTTATTTAATGTTCATTTTGGTGTACCTTCAATAGTTAAAAAGATCGGTCAACCCTGAAAAATTCAACTTTAACTATATAACCAAATTAGTGCCCTGAGCTAAAAGAAGTCAATTTTGCTGTGAAGAAATACAAAATCAGTATAAAAGTTGCATGGACCTATTGTGTTAATGTGATACATTATACTGATCTTACTATATCTAATATCTATGATGCTAAGTACGTGAATGTTCATATTTGTTTTTTTCTTGTCAAGTGGTCAATAAAACAAAATCAAATGTACTTAACTAAATAAACCAAACTGAGTAAAGTATACTAAATAAACTAAACTAAATCAATTAAACTAAATAAGCTAAACTGAACTAAATAAACTAAACTAAATAAACTAAATTAAGCATGAGCATTCACACAATAGTCTGTACACATAAACATATACAATATACCTTTAAAAAATAAATATATTGGTAAATTCTTCATCACTGACCATGGTCAGTTATAGCCATCTAGTTATTATTATTTTTTTCTTGGCCAGTAGGTTTTTGTGCTAGAGACTTGAAACTTGGTACATATATAGTCCATGGTTAGTACTTCATTTTGGGAGAAGATGGTTGACCTTGACCTTGAACTCAAGGTCACAGGTCATCTCAAAGTCGAAAATTGGAAAACTTAAAAGTGGAATAACTTTTTTAATATTACAAGAATCAATTTGAAACTTTGGAATATATATATAAACATGTATCCCAACATTTGTAACCCATTATTGTTTTTGTGCAATGAGGGTAAGGGGGTAATTACCCCAATTTGACTAAAACAGGTTTGCACAGGTTTCCAGAAAAACTAAGCAAGCTAGAAACTCAGTTCTTTCACTAATAGGTAGCCTGACTAACCATTCAAGGTAAGTGATATTTTATATTTTGATTATGTGAAGGGGTAACTATGTAATGGGGTGTTGAAAATAGGGTGTTTTGCCCCAAGAGTGAAAACATTGTAAAACTTTGGTTTTAATGAAAGGATTTCAATGATAGTCTGGTAATATATTAATGGTTTCTGTATTATGTAATCCTTGTTGCCCGAAGCTTGGTAATTACCCCCCAAAAAGGGGTAAATGTCTATAACTTGTGATTGACCTGGACGATTTTCTTCAAATTTTGCACACGTTTGGGATATTGACTCAGGCACATATTAAACAAATAATTTTAACAGTATTACCAACATAGGGTATTTACCCTCGTAATCAATGCCAAAAGGGGTGAATATATATTTTGAGGAGTTATGTTGTTCAAAATGGAATATCAGCTGTATGTTTGGTCTACGGGTATCCGGTTGGATTTTACTGGATGAAAAGTTTCTGTTTTGGGTAATTACCCCCAAAAGGGGTAAATGTCTATAACTTGTGATTGACATGGACGATTTACTTCAAATTTTGCACACGTTTGGGATATTGACTCAGGCACATATTGAACAAATAATTTTAACAGTATTGCCAACATAGGGTATTTACCCTCGTAATCAATGCCAAAAGGGGTGAATATATATTTTGAGGAGTTATGTTGTTCAAAATGGAATATCAGCTGTATGTTTGGTCTACTGCTATCCGGTTGGATTTTACTGGATGAAAAGTTTCTGTTTTGGGTAATTACCCCCAAAAGGGGTAAATGACTATAACTTGTGATTGACATGGACGATTTACTTCAAATTTTGCACACGTTTGTGACATTGACTCAGACACATGCTAAAAGGAAAAAATTCACAGAATAGGGTGATTTACCCTCGTAATCAAGTTCTAAGGGGGTAAATACATATTTTGAAGAACTTGGTTGTTTAAAATGGAATATTAGTTGCACGTTTGGTCTAGGTTATTCGTATGGATGTTACTGGATGAAAAGTTTCGGTTTTTAATAATTACCCCCAAAAGGGGTAAATGACTATAACTTGTGACTGACATGGACGATTTACTTCAAATTTTGCACACGTATGGGATATTGACTCAGGCACATGTTAAAAGAGAAAACGTTACAGTATAGGATAATTTACCCTCGTAATCAAGGTCAAAGGGGGGTAAATACGTATTTTGAGGAATTTGGTTGTTTAAAATGGAATGTCAAGTTTATGTTGGATCTAGGCTTGTACTTAATGGATGTTACTGGATGAACAGTTTCGGTTTTAGGTAGTAACCCCCAAAAGGGGTAAATGGCTATATCTTGTGATTGACATGGACAATTTTCTTCAAATTTTGCATGGGCTAAGTGTGTCTACTTTACCACATAATATAAGTAGAAACTTCAGCTTACTGGGTCTCTACCATAATAGTCCGACATAGTCTCATATAATTTGTTTTATTCATATACTTGAGGTCGAATCATTGCCTAACCTTTTTAAAGGTTGAATACTAGTTAAGAATTTACCATTACATGGTAAATTCTTATTGTTTTTGGTATTATTCTTATTAAGAATTTACCATTACATGGTAAATTCTTATTGTTTTTGGTATTATTAAACTTCACCTATACCATAGGTGAAGTTTCTTATTTTCGTAAATATTTTTATTATTATTATTATTATTTTTCTTTCCGAAAAATGTTCTCGAAAAATTTTCAAATAATTTGTGTACATAGTCCTATGTGACCTAATTAAATTGTCCAATGTAACCCTATACCTCTGACCTATTTTTCAAGGTCATTGACCCCTTTGAAATAAATTTTTTCTATATTTCAATTGACCATTAATCATATATTAACTGATCAATTATAGTTTCCTAATAAACTATATATAATAGACTTATACTAAATAAACTGACCTAATTTTCAAAAGTATAGGTCAAGGTCAAGGTCATACAGGTCAATTTTTACTCTCAGAGGTTTGCGCGCCTGATCTCTATATAAGCAACTTCGAAAATTGCAGAATTCAAGCCAATTGTTACAGTAAATGACTAATCCATGGTAAGCGATCATTTTTATGGTGATATCATGCTTAGTTATTTAATTATGGAATTTTTAGTGTCAACCGCGTCGTCAAAACTGGTGACCTTGATTACTTGACACTGAAATATCGATTTTAGGCCAATAAAATGTATTGTGAACCCCCCCAAATATGCCCATAAAACCTCCATAGCCACCTTCAAATTTGTCCTTAACCTCATTTTTCAAGGTCATTTGACCTGTTTAATGTTCAAATCACTCGATTTTCAAAAATTCCAACAATTATGTTATTTCCAGCATATCGGGTTCATATTTTAAATTATAATAGCCAGGAGCTATATTGTTGGAACCCTGAAATCGGAATTGATTTATCTCTTCATGCTGATTTATAAAAAAATTCCAAATACGGCATACCGCGCGACATGAAAAATTAGCCAATTTTTGCCAATTTGAGAGGTAAATATTGATCCTACATAGTTCAAATAATGAAATGACCCCCCCTAAGTCATACACCGCGAATCTGTAGAAATTATAGATTTTGACCTTGAAAGGTATTTTCAAGGTCAAAATCAAGGTCAAATATTTGACAAAATTGGATATTTGAGATATTTAATTTTTTTTAAGTAGGAAATAATAAAGGGATTTTTACAGTCTTTTCACAGGTCAGTCCTGCAATACCCTAGAAGAAATGTGTAAAGTTTTAAGTCCATCGGATTGACCTACATTGCACAATAAATGTCACAAGGTCAAAAAATTACTGCAAAATTGACCCTCTCATTTTCCAATTTCGCACTTGCACCCAAACTTTGATGGTCTGTATCTCCGGTTCTAATTAAGCTACAGAAAAACTGAAAGCATATTCAGAAAGTCAAAATTCTCCTCTAGTATTCATTTTCTATACATTTTAACGTATCTCTGCTAGTTAAAAAGATCGCCGGACCCTGAAAAATACATGTTTTCGGTCAAGATTTCACCAATTTACATTTTTTGACAAAGAAGTCAGTCTTCAAAAAATTTGATAATATTTCGAGATATAGTCCTAACATATTTACAGTATTTTGTGCAATTTTAAGTCTCTCCTTCAAACCGTTTACCTTTGGGAGCAATTTGGAGTTCAAAACTTGATATTTTCAGAGTCAATTTTTCGGTGAAATTTCATATTTTTACCATTACTTCGATCAACTCTATCTCGGGTTCTAATAAAGTCATATGAATGATACAAGCCGTTTTGGAAAAGCTCAGATTCTCCTCTTATTCTAATTTGTGTACATTTTGTTGTGTCGTGAACAGGTAAAAAGATCGGTCAACCCTGAAAAATTCATCTTTTCCTCACCTAACCGAATGACTACTCAGACTGGAACACCAGTGATTACTAAAATTTGTGCAGTAATTGCCTAAAAGATGTCAATAAACTAATTTTAAACTAAAGTAAACTAAATAAATTAAACTAAACTAAATAAACTAAGCTAAACATGCATTCACCGGGAAAGGGGGGGCTGTCCTCTAGCTTCATTAACTTGTGCATTGCAATATATCACAAATAAATAAGGTACATTTTTTATGCTATTTTTTGTACCATTTTATACAATATTTTTGATACTATTTTATATTTTATTCATATAATATTTTATATATTATTTTATATCTTGCTTATATATATACTTGTTTATATACTTGTTTATATACTTGTTTATATACTTATATACATTTAGACTATTTTCACCCACTGAACTAAATAAACTAAACTAAACATGGGCATTCACTGAGCAAGCTGCTTAAACATGTACAATATACCTTCATATACTTGTTCGTATACTTGTTTATTTTTATACTTAAACATATTTAGACTATTTTCACCAACTGCTCGGTGAAGTTTTATTACCGCTAGCGGTTATCGGAATCTAGTTCTTATTATTCTTATTCTTATTCTTATTCTTATTATTTCACTTTTTTTTCTCTGATTTTCACAAAAGTTGTTCACAGGGCAGCTCTAGGACTATAACTGGACCACACCCGAAAGAAATGACCTTGACCTATTTTTCAAGGTCACAGGGCCTTTCAAACATTAAATTTGCAAAATTTACATTGGCTATTATTCAGGAACCATAACAGGTAGCACCATGGTAGAGGGTAAGTCTTACTCAAAAGTACTAGGCTGTATTTTGGCGCAAACAATTCTGAAATCGCTCAAGCGGAACCGGAGCTACAGCAGAAACACCGTTTTAGGTCTCAAGACGTAATGTCAGAAACCGAAATACGTGGAATTAAGCCAATGACACCAAAAGATTTCCAGTATTTGTGGGCATTGCACGTTTTATTTTTCATGCGGATATCTGCAACGGTTACGGAGCAGCGGCCATTTTAGTGAAATGAGTCCGCGCCATATGGGGTATGGGTCTCAGAACACCATGAAGGAGTCATTTGAGGTCATGCAAATGTATAACAAACTACCCTTAAAG
>JAPTHN010000295.1:168079-231853 GCA_026936325.1 Platynereis dumerilii
ATTGGCTGGACCATTCCTTTAACATACCCCAAAAACCCCACACAGACCTTCAGATTTGACCTTGACCTCATTTTTCAAGGTCATTTGACCCCTCAAAGTTCAAATATGGGCGATTTTCAGAAATTCTGAAAATTAACTTTTTTTTCACGTATCAGTCTCATCTTCTGGTTTCTGGAAGGCGCCAGTCAGTTTGTTTGATACCTCAAATCGGAATTTAGATATCCTTTCATGCTGATTTGTTAAAATATCACAAATATTGCATACCGCGCGACATGTAAAAACACCCTATTTTTGCCTTCTGGAGAGATAAATATTGATGCTACGCAGTTCAAACAATGGAATGACCCCCCCATAGTCACACAATGCCAATCTGGGCAAAATATTGGTTTTGACCTAGAAAGGTTTTTTCAAGGTCAAACTCAAGGTCAAATATTAGGCGAAATTGAACATTTCAGACATTATATTTTTCTTAACAGGGAATCAGTTGAGGGATTTGCCTTATCTCATCAGCATTAGGAGCCATAATACCCTAGAGGCCCCACGCGAAATTTGAAGGCCCTCGGATTGACCTACATTGCACAATTGAGGTCAAAAGGTCAAGAAATGACTTCAAAATTGACCTGCTCATTTGTCAACATTGCAGTTGTACCCATACTTTGACGGTCTGAATCTCCGGTTCTAATTAAGCTACAGGAAAAATAAAAACATCTTTGGAAAGCCCAGATTCTCCTCTAGTATTTGTTTTCTACACATTTTAACGTATCTCTACTAGTTAAAAAGATCGCCCGACCCTAAAATATTCAAGTTTTCGGTCCTGATTTTACATCTTTACATTTTTTTTACTCAGAAATCCATCTTCAAAAAATTCAATATTATTTGTGGGTATAGTCCTAACACATTTACAGTAGTTTGTGCAATTTTAAGTCTCTCCTCCCAACCGTTTGCCTTCTGGAACAAATTGAGGTTCAAAACTTGACATTTTCAGAGACCATTTTTTGATGAAATATCACAATTTTACCATTATTTCAATGGGCTATATCTCCGGTTCCACTAAAGATACATAAATGACAAAAGCAGTTTTGGAAAGCTAAGATATTCCTCTTCATTTAATTTCATGTGTATTTTCTTGTAACACCGACAGGTAAAAAGATCGGTGGACCCTGAAAAATTCATCTTTTCCACACCTTATCAAATGACAGTAGCTCTGCAGAGACTGGAACATCAGCTTTCACTCTCATTATGTACTTAAGGTTATCACAATTGTGCATCATGGTGGCACTTTGCATCATGCCTTACCCTCAAACTAACCCTAACCCTAACTCCAACTAGACCTAACCTGACTGTGCATCATGGTGGCAGTGTGCATCATGGTGGCAGTGTGCATCATGGCACTCTGCATCATGGTGGCACTCTGCATCGTGGTGGCACTCTGCATCATTTTGGCACTCTGCATCATTGTGGCACTGTGCATCATTGTGGCACTCTGCATCATGGTGGCACTGTGCATCATGGTGGCACTGTGCATCATGGTGGCACTGTGCATCACTGCGGCACTGTGCATCACTGTGGCACTGTGCATCACTGTGGCACTGTGCATCACTTTGGCACTGTGCATCACTGTGGCACAATGACAGGCTGCACCACAATGGCAAAGTGCACCACAGTGGCATTGTGCACCACAGTGGCAGTGTGCAGAACAGTGTCAGTGTGCAACACAGTGGCAGTGTGCAGAACAGTGGCAGTTTAGACCACAGCAGTGTGCACCACATTGGCAGTTTAGCACCACAGTCACAGTCACGGTGGCACTGTGCAGCACAGTGACAGTGTGCAGAACAGTGGCTCTGTGCGCCACCGTCTCACTGTGCACCGCGGTGGCACTGTGCTCCACAATATTGTTGCAAGCTGTCGTTGGGCTATGCTGCATGAACTGGTAAAAGCTTGGTAAATTCTTAGTCACTGACCTTGGTCAGTTACAGGGTTCTAGTTATTATTATTTCACTTTTTTTGCTCCGATTTTCATGAAACTTGGTCACAGGGTCCCTCTATGACTGAAACTCACCCACCTGGAATAAAAATGACCTTGACCTATTTTTCAAGGTCACAGGGCCTTTCAAACAAGAAATTTGGTATATTTACATGGCCCGTTACTCCGGAACAGAGTGACATGGTATTGTTCTGCTGTGCATGTCTTACTCAAAAGTACTTGCCTGTATTTTGGCACAAAAATTTCAGAAATCGCTCAAGCGGAACCGGAGCTACAGCAAAAACGCCGTTTTCGGTTGACGCACGTAATGTCAGAAACCAGAATAGGTGGAAATAAGCTGAAGACACCAAAAGATAGCCATTACTTGGGACCATTGCACGTTTTATTTTTCATGCAGATATCTGCAACCGTTACGGACCAGCGGCCATTTTAGTGAAATGAGTCCGCGCAGTATGGGGTATGGGTCTCAGAACACCATGAAGGAGTCATTTGAGGTCATGCAAATGTATAACAAACTACCCTTAACATACCCCAAAAACCCCATACAGACCTTCAGATTTGACCTTGACCTCATTTTTCAAGGTCATTTGACCCCTCAAAGTTCAAATATGGGCGATTTTCAGAAATTCTGAAAATTATCTTTTTTTTCAGATATCATTCTCATCTTCTGGTTACTGGAAGGCGCCAGACAGCTTGTGTGATGCCTGAAATCAGAATTCAGATATCTTTTCATGCTGATTTGTTAAAAAATCACGAATATTGCATACCGCGTGACATGTAAAAACACCCTATTTCTGCCCCCTGGAGAGATAAATATTGATTCTACGTAGTTCAAACAATTGAATGACCCCCCCAAAGTCATGCATTTCCAATCTGGGGAAAATATTAGTTTTGACCTAGAAAGGTTTTTTCAAGGTCAAACTCAAGGTCAAATATTAGGCGAAATTGGACATTTCAGACATTATTTTTTTCTTAACAGGGAATCAGTTGAGGGATTTGCCTCATCTCATCAGCATTCAGTGCCACAATACCCTAGAGGCCCCACGCAAAATTTGAAGGCCCTCGGATTGACCTACATTGCACAATTGAGGTCAAAACATCAAGAAATGACTGCAAAATTGACCTGCTCATTTGTCAACATTGCACTTGTACCCATACTTTGACGGTCTGTATCTCCGGTTCTAATTAAGCTACAGGAAAAATGAAAACATATTTGGAAAGCCCAGATTCTCCTCTAGTATTTGTTTTCTATACATTTTAACGTATCTCTACTAATTAAAAAGATCGCCCGACCCTGAAAAATTCATGTTTTCAGTCATGATTTTACATCTTTGCATTTTTTTTACTCAGAAATCGATCTTCAAAAAATTCAATAATATTTGGGGGTGTAGTCCTAAGATATTTACAGTAGTGTGTGCAATTTCAAGTCTCTCCTCCTAACCGTTTGCCTTCTGCAACAAATTGAAGTTCAAAACTTGACATTTTCAGGGACCATTTTTCGATGAAATAATTGCAATTTTACCGTTATTTCAATGGGCTCTATCTCCAGTTCTAATAAAGTTACATGAATGACACAAGCAGTTTTGGAAAGCTAAGATTCTCCTCTTAATTTAATTTTTTGTGTATTTTCTTGTAACATTGATAAGTAAAAAGATCGGTGAACCCTGAAAAATTCTACTTTCCCAGACCTTGTCAAATGACTGTAGCTCTGCAGAGACTGGAACATCAGCTTTCACTCTTGTTATGTGCTTAGGGTTATCATAATTTTGCATCATGGAGGCACTTTTCATCATGGTGGCACTGTGCATCATTATGGCACTGTGCATCATAGTGGCAATGTGCATCACTGTGGCACTGTGCATCACTGTGGCACTGTGCATCACTGTGGCACTGTGCATCACTGTGGCACTGTGCATCACTGTGGCACAATAAAAGGCTGCGCCACAATGGCAGAGTGCACCACAGTGGCACTGTGCACCACAGTGGCAGTGTGCACAAGTGTCAGTGTGCAACACAGTGGCAGTGTGCAACACAGTGGCAGTGTGCAACACAGTGGCAGTTTAGACCACAGCAGTTTGCACCACAGTGACAGTTTAGCACCGCAGTCACAGTCACAGTCACAGTGGCACTGTGCACCAGAGTGGCAATGTGCAGAGCAGTGACTCTGTGCGCCACCGTCTCACTGTGCACCACGGTGGCACTGTGCACCACAATATTGTTGCAAGCTGTCTTTTGGCTATGCTGCATGAACCGGTAAAAGCTTGGTAAATTCTTAGTCACTGACCTTGGTCAGTTACAGGGTTCTAGTTATTATTATTATTATAGTTTCCGGAAAAAATTTGCTCCGATTTTCTTGATTATTTTTGTGAATGTACCTATATACTTGTAGACTACTGTATTCCGGTCCTGAGTTTGAATCTTTATTTTTAATGTATATAGGACCTTTTTAGTGTGAATTTTAGTATATTTTGATGTACTATATCTGAATAAACTATTAAACTAGAGTAATTTGCTTTAGTTTCTGTCCATAAACAATAAAATTCTATACTTTGGCGAAAAAATAATCAAAATCACTCAAGCGGAACATTCCACAAAGAATATTTGGGTCATTTTCGAATTGTTTCGAGTTCGGCAAAAACCATAAATGATAGCAGCATGCCCATAGTGCCAAAAGTTGACCTATAGTACGGGCCAGTGCTTAACATATTTTTAATTTTGATATTGCAACTATTTATGGAATGGCGGCCATTTTGGAATGGTGTATTTGCTAAGTTTGAGGTGCATGAGTTCAAAATCCATGAAGGAGTCATTTTAGGTAATGCAAATGTATAATGAACCCCCCCAAATATACCCATTTACACCCCATACCAATCTTCAAATTTGACCTTGACCTCATTTTTCAAGGTCTTATGACCCGTCAAAGTTTCAATTCACTACATTTTCAAAAATTCCAACAATTATGTTTTTTCCAAGATATCGGGTTCATATTATAGATTCTAATAGTCGGCAGCTGGATTGTTTAAATCCTGAAATCGGAATTGATTTATCTCTTCATGCTGATTTATAAAAAAATTCCAAATATTGCATACCGCGAAACATGTAAAATCAGCCTATTTTTGCCCTCTCGAGCAATAAATATTGATCCTACACAGTTCAAATAATAAAATGACCCCCCCTTTGTCACGCATTTCCAATCTGGGAAAAATATTGGTTTTGACCTAGAAAGGTATTTTCAAGGTCAAACTCAAGGTCAAATATTTGGCAAAATAGGATATTTGAGATACCTAATTTTATTAACTAGGAAATAATTGAGGAATTTCCACAATCTCTTCAGCATTTGGTGCCACAGTACCCTAGAGGACCCTTGCAAAGTTTTAAGTTCCTCGGATTGATGTACATTGCATAATAAAGGTCACAAGGTCAAAAAATGACAGCTAAATCGACCTGCTCATTTTGCAATTTCACACTTGTACCCAAACTTTGACGGCCTATATCTCCGGTTCTAATTAAGCTACAGAAAAACTGAAGCCATATTCGGAAAGGCCATAACCTCCTCTAGTATTTCCTTTCTATGCATTTTAATGTATCTCTACTAGGTAAAAAGATCGCCGGACCCTGAAAAATTCATGTTTTCGGTTATGATTTTACACTTTAACTTTTTTTTGACAAACAAAGCAATCTTCGAAAAATTTAATACTCCTTGGACATGTAATCCAAACACATTAACAGTAGTGTGTCCAATTTCAAGTCTCTACTGTAAACCGTTTGCCTTTGAGATCAAAATAATGTTCAAAACTTGACATTTTCAGAGTCTATTTTTTGGTGATATTTCACATTTTTGTCATTAATTCAATCGGTTCTATCTTCGGTTCTAATTAAGGTATAGGAATGATGAAAGCAGTTCTGAATACCTCAGATTCTCCTCTTTATTTTGTTTAATGTTCATTTTGGTGTAGCATCAATAGTTAAAAAGATCGGTCAACCCTGAAAATTTCAACTTTACATATTATAACCAAATTAGTGCCCTGAGCTAAAAGAAGTCAATTTTGCAGTGAAGAAATACAAAATCAGTATAAAAGTTGCATGGACTTATTGTGTTAATGTGATACATTATACTGATCTTACTATATCTATGATGCTAAGTATGTGAATGTTCATATTTGTTTTTTTCTTGTCAAGAGGTCAATAAAACAAGATTAAATGTACTTAACTAAATAAACCAAACTGAGTAAACTATACTAAATAAACTAAACTAAATTAATTGAAATAAATAAGCTAAACTGAACTAAATAAACTGAACTAAATAAACTAAATTAAGCATGAGCATTCACACAATAGTCTGTACTCATAAACATATACAATATACCTTTAAATAATAAATATATTGGTAAATTCTTCATCACTGACCATGGTCAGTTATAGCCATCTAGTTAAGAATTTACCTATGGTAAATTCTATTTGTTTTTGCTATTATTATTAAGAATTTACCATATATGGTAATTAAGAATTTACCATATATGGTAAATTCTTATTGTTTTTGATAATATTCTTATTATTGTTTCCGAAAAAGTTGCTTCGATTTTCTTGATTATTTTTTTGAATGTACCTATATACTTGTAGACTACTGTATTCCGGTCCTGAGTTTGAATTTTTATTTTTGAGGTATATAGGACCTTTTTAGTGTGAATTTTAGTATATTTTGATGTACTATATCTGAATAAACTATTAAACTAGAGTAATTTGCTTTAGTTTCTGTCCATAAACTATAAAATTCTATACTTTGGCGAAAAAATTATCAAAATCACTCAAGCGGAACATGCCGCACGGAAAATTTACGTCGTTTTCAATTTGTTTCGGGTTTAGCAAAATCCATATATAGTAGCAGCATGCTGATGGTGCCAAAAGTTGCTCTATAGTACGGGACATGGAAAGACATATTTTTAATTTTGATATTTTAAGTATCTATGGAATGGCGGTCATTTTTGTGGAGTGTATTTGCTCAATTTTAGTTGCATGAGTTAGAAATCCATGAAGGAGTCATTTTAGGTAATGCAAATATATAATGAACCCCCCCAAATATACCCATAAAACCCCCATAACCACCTTCAAATTTGACCTTAACCTCATTTTTCAAGGTCATACCATCCGTCAAAGTTTCAATTCACTACATTTTCAAAAATTCCAACAATTATGTTTTTTTAAAGATATCGGGTTCATATTATAGATTCTTATAGCTGGCAGCTGGATTGTTTGAACCCTGAAATCTTAATTGATCTATCTCTTCATGCTGATTTATAAAAAAATTCCAAATATTGCATACCGCGCAACATGTAAAATCAGCCTATTTTTGCCCTCTTGAGCAATAAATATTGATCCTACACAGTTCAAATAATAAAATGACCCCCCCTTTGTCACATATTTCCAATCTGGGAAAAATATTGGTTTTGACCTAGAAAGGTATTTTCAAGGTCAAACTCAAGGTCAAAATATTTGGCAAAATTGGATATTTGAGATACCTAATTTTTTTAACTAGGAAATAATAGAGCAATTTCCACAATCTCTTCAGTGTTTGGTGCCACAGTACCCTAGAGGACCCTTGCAAAGTTTTAAGTTCCTCCGATTGATGTAAATTGCATAATAAAGGTCACAAGGTCAAAAAATGACAGCTAAATTGACCTACTCATTTTCCAATTTTGCACTTGTACCCAAACTTTGATGGCCATTATCTCCGGTTCTAATTAAGCTAGAGAAAAACTAAAAACATATTCGGAAAGGTCATAATCTCCTCTAGTATTTGTTTTCTATGCATTTTAACGTATCTCTACTAGTTAAAAAGATCGCCGGACCCTGAAAAATTCATGTTTTTGGTAATGATTTTACACTTTAACATTTTTTTCGCAAAGAAGGCAATCTTCAAAAAAATTAATACTCTTTGAACATGTAATCCTAACACTTTTACAGTAGTGTGTGCAATTTCAAGTCTCTACTGTAAACCGTTTGCCTTTGAGATCAAAACTATGTTCAAAACTTGACATTTTCAGAGTCAATTTTTTGGTGATATTTCTCATTTTTGTCATTAATTCAATCGGTTCTATCTTCGGTTCTAATTAAGGTATAGGAATGATGAAAGCAGTTCTGAATACCTCAGATTCTCCTCTTTATTTTATTTAATGTTCATTTTGGTGTACCATCAATAGTTAAAAAGATCGGTCAACCCTGAAAAATTCAACTTTACCTATTATAACAAAATCAGTGCCCTGAGCTAAAAGAAGTCAATTTTGCAGTGAAAAATACAAAATCAGTATAAAAGTTGCATGGACCTATTGTGTTAATGTGATACATTATACTGATCTTACTATATCTATGATGCTAAGTATGTGAATGTTCATATTTGTTTTTTTCTTGTCAAGTGGTCAATAAAACAAAATTAAATGTACTTAACTAAATAACCAAACTAAGTAAACTATACTAAATAAACTAAACTAAATTAATTAAACTAAATAAGCTAAACTGAACTAAATAAACTTAACTGAATAAACTTTATTAAGCATGAGCATTCACACAATAGTCTGTACTCATAAACATATACAATATACCTTTAAATAATAAATATATTGGTAAATTCTTCATCACTGACCATGGTCAGTTATAGCCATCTAGTTATTATTATTATTATTCTTTTTATTTCAAAATGGGTTTATGTTGATGAAAGTTGGTCACAGTATAGGTCAGTTGTTGGCCATTACGTAATTGGGTCATTTGATGTCATTTTCACAGTTGTCTTTTTCACAGAGCCGTTCAAAGTCGAAAATGAGTAAACTTTCAAGGCCTATAACTCAAAAAGTATTTGAGATAATGAGTCAAGAATCAAAATCTTGTGATAAAAAGTTGTTTTCAACATTTTGGTCCTGGTCATATGAGAGTTGGTCCAACGGGTAAAGGGCTATTGATGCATGAGCAGTTTTGAATTGTCACTCTAGATCTCAAGTTACGTAAGAGATAGGAAGATGCTGATTGTGGGAAAAGTTGGCCAGTATCTTGGGCCAGTGCAAGAATGTGATATAATTTGGATATGTGCAATACTTTTTGAAATATGGCATTTTTTGAATTTCAAGTGTTCGAAATTTAGGTTGAATTGTAAAATCTCCATGAAGGAATAGTCTGAGGTAATCAAAATGTATAATGAACTACCCTTAACTTTTCCCAAAAAGACTATATTGACCAAAAATTTTGACCTATAGGTGATATTTGAAGGTGATATGAGCAATCAAATTCAAAAAAGTTGAATTTTTCAAAAATTCTGAAAATTATGTTATTTTCCTCCAATCCTCTTAAAAGTCTGCGATATACTGGTCACTAATATGGTTATCAAAAGCCCCCTATTGGAATTGTTTCATATCTTCAACTTAATTTGTAAAAAATTGTGAAAAGTGGTACTTCGCGACTTCGATGACATTTTGCATAAATGATTTAATTTGAGTGGGAAATATTACTCCTACAGCTTTTTGTAAATTAAATGACCCCCCTAGATCACATACTGGCAACACATGAGCACATTAATTTTCACCTGTGACAATTTCCGCAAGCTCAAATTTGAGGTCAAAGATGAAATGAAAATTGATCGTTTTCACAAATGATTTTTTTTAACTAGCAAGGAAAGTTCCAATTCTTTTGATTTTAATTGACAAGCTTGACCAAATACTTGCGGTAAGTTTTGGCAAATGACAAGTCTGTAGGTATAGTCAACTCGAAGCAACTGAGGTCAAAAGATCAGAAAAATGAAGAAATGGTCAGCCAAAAATTCATTTTCACATGATGCAGGTGAGACGGTTTCACACTCCAACACAGGCTGGCCGCATATATTAGCATACATTAACCATATTTGGAAAGCTGTTTGGGCCGTTTCAGGTGACGGGGCCAGTGTACACTACTGTCTAATGTTTATATACATATTACAGTCTCAAATGACTGAGTCAGGAGTTGGAGTCAGGAGTTGGAGTCAGGAGTTTGAGTCAGGACTGTGAGTCGGGAACTGTGAGTCAGGACTGTGAGTCAGGTAGCCTGCTGTCATGCTGTTGTCAGTCAGGACTGTCAGTCAGGACTGTCAGTCAGGACTGTCAGTCAGGACTGTCAGTCAGGACTGTCAGTCAGGACTGTCAGTCAGGACTGTCAGTCAGGACTGTTTGTCAGGACTGTCAGTCAGGACTTTCAGTCAGGACTGTCAGTCAGGACTGTCAGTCAGGACTTTCAGTCAGGACTGTCAGTCAGGCCTCTGAGTCAGGACTTTGAGTCAGGCCTCTGAGTCACGATTCTGAGTCACAATTCTGAGTCAAGACTGTCAGTCAAGACTGTCAGTCAGGACTGTCGGTCAGGACTGTTCGGCAGGACTGTCAGTCAGGACTGTCAGTCAGGACTTTCACTCAGGACTCAGGCAGGACTTTGAGTGAGGACTCTGAGTCAGGACTCTGAGTCAGGACTCTCAATCAAGGACTCTGAGTTAGGACTTTGCAACAGGACTTTGCATCAGGGCTCTGAGTCAGGCCGCTGAATCAGGTACTCTGAGTCGGGACTTTGCGTCGTGACGTAGAGTCGGGACTCACACCTCAGTGTCACACCTCAGTGTCACACCTCAGTGTCACGACTCAGTGTCACGACTCTGAGTCACGACTCTAAGTCAAGACTGTCAGTCAAGACTGTCAGTCAGGACTGTCAGTCAGGACTGTCGGTCAGGTCTGTTAGGCAGGACTGTCAGTCAGGACTGTCAGTCAGGACTTTCACTCAGGACTCAGGCAGGACTTTGAGTGAGGACTCTGAGTGAGGACTCTGAGTGAGGACTCTGAATCAAGGACTCTGAGTTAGGACTTTGCAACAGGACTTTGCATCAGGGCTCTGAGTCAGGCCGCTGAATCAGGTACTCTGAGTCGGGACTTTGCGTCGTGACGTAGAGTCGGGACTCACACCTCAGTGTCACGACTCTGAGTCACGACTCTGAGTCACGACTCTGAGTCACGACTCTGAGTCACGACTCTGAGTCACGACTCTGAGTCACGACTCTGAGTCACGACTCTGAGTCACGACTCTGAGTCACGACTCTGAGTCACGACTCTCAGTCACGACTCTGAGTCACGACTCTGAGTCACGACTCTGAGTCACGACTCTCAGTCACGACTCTCAGTCACGACTCTGAGTCACGACTCTGAGTCACGACTCTTAGGCTGTGTTGAGTCGAGACAGGAATCAGAGGAAGTATTTGGCATCAGCCGTTACAGTCATGAGTCTGAGCCAGGAGTCCGGGTCACAGAAAAGAGTCTGTGTCAGGAGTGAGAGTCAGTAGTCTGAATCGGAGATCTGATCAGGATTCAGAGTTGGAGTTGGAGTCAGAGTCGCAGTCATGGTGAGGAATCACTGTCAGCATGTGTTTGGCAGTCCGTCGGTTTCATCCATCTGTCCATTTGTCCATCCATTTACAGGCAAAGTTTAGTCCATATGTCCATTTGTCTGTCGGTTTACAGGCCAAGTTTATTTAAAAGTAAAGGTAAATTCTTAGTAATTGTCAGTGCTGACAATTACCGTGTTCTCTAGTTATTAAACTTCACCTATACCATAGGTGAAGTTTCTTATTTTCGTAAATATTTTTATTATTATTATTATTATTTTTCTTTCCGAAAAATGTTCTCGAAAAATTTTCAAATAATTTGTGTACATAGTCCTATGTGACCTAATTAAATTGTCCAATGTAACCCTATACCTCTGACCTATTTTTCAAGGTCATTGACCCCTTTGAAATAAATTTTTTCTATATTTCAATTGACCATTACTCATGTAATAACTGATCAATTACAGTTTCCTAATAAACTATATATAATAGACTTATACTAAATAAACTGACCTAATTTTCAAAGTATAGGTCAAGGTCGAGGTCATACAGGTCAATTTTTACTCTCAGAGGTTTGCGCGCCTGATCTCTATATAAGCAACTTCGAAAATTGCAGAATTCAAGCCAATTGTTACAGTAAATGACTAATCCATGGTAAGCGATCATTTTTATAATGATATCATGCTTAGTTATTTAATTATGGAATTTTTAGTGTCAACCGCGTCGTCAAAACTGGTGACCTTGATTACTTGACACTGAAATATCGATTTTAGGCCAATAAAATGTATTGTGAACCCCCCCAAATATGCCCATAAAACCTCCATAGCCACCTTCAAATTTGACCTTAACCTCATTTTTCAAGGTCATTTGACCTGTTTAATGTTCAAATCACTTGATTTTCAAAAATTCCAACAATTATGTTATTTCCAGCATATCGGGTTCATATTTTAAATTATAATAGCCAGGAGCTATATTGTTAGAACCCTGAAATCAGAATTGATTTATCTCTTCATGCTGATTTATTAAAAAATTCCAAATATGGCATACCGCGCGACATGAAAAATTAGCCTATTTTTGCCAATTTGAGAGGTAAATATTGATCCTACATAGTTCAAATAATGAAATGACCCCCCCTAAGTCATACACCGCAAATCTGTAGAAATTATAGATTTTGACCTTGAAAGGTATTTTCAAGGTCAAAATCAAGGTCAAATATTTGAAAAAATTAGATATTTGAGATATTTAATTTTTTTTAAGTATGAAATAATAAAGGGATTTTTACAGTCTTTTCACAGGTCAGTCCTACAATACCCTAGAAGAAATGTGTAAAGTTTTAAGTCCATCGGATTGACCTACATTGCACAATAAATGTCACAAGGTCAAAAAATTACTGCAAAATTGACCCTCTCATTTCCCAATTTCGCACTTGCACCCAAACTTTGATGGTCTGTATCTCCGGTTCTAATTAAGCTACAGAAAAACTGAAAGCATATTCAGAAAGCCCAAATTCTCTTCTAGTATTCATTTTCTATACATTTTAACGTATCTCTGCTAGTTAAAAAGATCGCCGGACCCTGAAAAATTCATGTTTTCGGTCAAGATTTCACCAATTTACATTTTTTTGACAAAGAAGTCAGTCTTCAAAAAATTTGATAATATTTCGAGATATAGTCTTAACATATTTACAGTACTTTGTGCTATTTTAAGTATCTCCTTCAAACCGTTTACCTTTGGGAGCAATTTGGAGTTCAAAACTTGATATTTTCAGAGTCAATTTTTCGGTGAAATTTCATATTTTTACCATTACTTCAATCAACTCTATCTCGGGTTCTATTAAAGTCATATGAATGATACAAGCAGTTTTGGAAAGCTCAGATTCTCCTCTTATTCTAATTTGTGTACATTTTGTTGTGTCGTGAACAGGTAAAAAGATCGGTCAACCCTGAAAAATTCATCTTTTCCTCACCTAACCGAATGACTGTACTCAGACTGGAACACCAGTGATTACTAAAATTTACGTAGTAATTGCCTAAAAGATGTCAATAAACTAATTTTAAACTAAAGTAAACTAAATAAATTAAACTAAACTAAATGAACTAAACTAAACATGCATTCACCGGGAAAGGGGGGGCTGTCCGCTAGCTTCATTAACTTGTGCATTGCAATATATCACAAATAAATAAGGTAAATTTTTTATGCTATTTTTTGTACCATTTTATACAATATTTTTGATACTATTTTATATTTTATTCATGTAATATTTTATATATTATTTTCTATACTTGTTTATATACTTGTTCATATACTTGTTTATATACTTGTTTATATACTTGTTTATATACTTGTTTATATACTTGTTTATATACTTGTTTATATACTTATATACATTTAGACTATTTTCACCCACTGAACTAAATAAACTAAACTAAACATGGGCATTCACTGAGCAAGCTGCTTAAACATGTACAATATACCTTCATATACTTGTTCGTATACTTGTTTATTTTTATTATACTTAAACATATTTAGACTATTTTCACCAACTGCTCGGTGAAGTTTTATTACCGCTAGCGGTTATCGAAATCTAGTTATTATTATTTTTCTTTCCGAAAAATGTTCTCGAAAAATTTTCAAATAATTTGTGTACATAGTCCTATGTGACCTAATTAAATTGTCCAATGTAACCCTATACCTCTGACCTATTTTTCAAGGTCATTGACCCCTTTGAAATAAATTTTTTCTATATTTCAATTGACCATTACTCATATATTAACTGATCAATTATAGTTTCCTAATAAACTATATATAATAGACTTATACTAAATAAACTGACCTAATTTTCAAAAGTATAGGTCAAGGTCAAGGTCATACAGGTTAATTTTTACTCTCAGAGGTTTGCGCGCCTGATCTCTATATAAGCAACTTCGAAAATTGCAGAATTCAAGCCAATTGTTACAGTAAATGACTAATCCATGGCAAGCGATCATTTTTATGATGATATCATGCTTAGTTATTTAATTATGGAATTTTTAGTGTCAACCGCGTCGTCAAAACTGGTGACCTTGATTACTTGACACTGAAATATCGATTTTAGGCCAATAAAATGTATTGTGAACCCCCCCAAATATGCCCATAAAACCTCCATAGCCACCTTCAAATTTGTCCTTAACCTCATTTTTCAAGGTCATTTGACCTGTTTAATGTTCAAATCACTCGATTTTCAAAAATTCCAACAATTATGTTATTTCCAGCATATCGGGTTCATATTTTAAATTATAATAGCCAGGAGCTATATTGTTGGAACCCTGAAATCGGAATTGATTTATCTCTTCATGCTGATTTATAAAAAAATTCCAAATACGGCATACCGCGCGACATGAAAAATTAGCCAATTTTTGCCAATTTGAGAGGTAAATATTGATCCTACATAGTTCAAATAATGAAATGACCCCCCCTAAGTCATACACCGCGAATCTGTAGAAATTATAGATTTTGACCTTGAAAGGTATTTTCAAGGTCAAAATCAAGGTCAAATATTTGACAAAATTGGATATTTGAGATATTTAATTTTTTTTAAGTAGGAAATAATAAAGGGATTTTTACAGTATTTTCACAGGTCAGTCCTGCAATACCCTAGAAGAAATGTGTAAAGTTTTAAGTTCATCGGATTGACCTACATTGCACAATAAATGTCACAAGGTCAAAAAATTACTGCAAAATTGACCCTCTCATTTTCCAATTTCGCACTTGCACCCAAACTTTGATGGTCTGTATCTCCGGTTCTAATTAAGCTACAGAAAAACTGAAAGCATATTCAGAAAGTCCAAATTCTCCTCTAGTATTCATTTTCTATACATTTTAACGTATCTCTGCTAGTTAAAAAGATCGCCGGACCCTGAAAAATACATGTTTTCGGTCAAGATTTCACCAATTTACATTTTTTTGACAGAGAAGTCAGTCTTCAAAAAATTTGATAATATTTCGAGATATAGTCCTAACATATTTACAGTATTTTGTGCAATTTTAAGTCTCTCCTTCAAACCGTTTACCTTTGGGAGCAATTTGGAGTTCAAAACTTGATATTTTCAGAGTCAATTTTTCGGTGAAATTTCATATTTTTACCATTACTTCAATCAACTCTATCTCGGGTTCTAATAAAGTCATATGAATGATACAAGCCGTTTTGGAAAAGCTCAGATTCTCCTCTTATTCTAATTTGTGTACATTTTGTTGTGTCGTGAACAGGTAAAAAGATCGGTCAACCCTGAAAAATTCATCTTTTCCTCACCTAACCGAATGACTACTCAGACTGGAACACCAGTGATTACTAAAATTTGTGCAGTAATTGCCTAAAAGATGTCAATAAACTAATTTTAAACTAAAGTAAACTAAATAAATTAAACTAAACTAAATAAACTAAGCTAAACATGCATTCACCGGGAAAGGGGGGCTGTCCGCTAGCTTCATTAACTTGTGCATTGCAATATATCACAAATAAATAAGGTACATTTTTTATGCTATTTTTTGTACCATTTTATACAATATTTTTGATACTATTTTATATTTTATTCATATAATATTTTATATATTATTTTATATCTTGCTTATATATATACTTGTTTATATACTTGTTTATATACTTATATACATTTAGACTATTTTCACCCACTGAACTAAATAAACTAAACTAAACATGGGCATTCACTGAGCAAGCTGCTTAAACATGTACAATATACCTTCATATACTTGTTCGTATACTTGTTTATTTTTATACTTAAACATATTTAGACTATTTTCACCAACTGCTCGGTGAAGTTTTATTACCGCTAGCGGTTATCGGAATCTAGTTAAGAATTTACCATATATGGTAAATTCTTATTGTTTTTGATAATATTCTTATTATTGTTTCCGAAAAAGTTGCTTCGATTTTCTTGATTATTTTTTTGAATGTACCTATATACTTGTAGACTACTGTATTCCGGTCCTGAGTTTGAATTTTTATTTTTGGCGTATATAGGACCTTTTTAGTGCGAATTTTGGTATATTTTGATGTACTATATCTAAATAAGCTATTAAACTAGAGTAATTTGCTTTAGTTTCTGTCCATAAACTATAAAATTCTATACTTTGGTGAAAAAATAATCAAAATCACTCAAGCGGAACATGCTGCACAGACAATTTACGTAATTTTCTAGTTGTTTCGGGTTTAGCAAAATCCATAAATGATAGAAGTATGCTGATGGTGTCGAAAGTTGCTCTATAGTACGGGACATGGAAAGACATATTTTTAATTTTGATATTTTAAGTATTTATGGAATGGCGGCCATTTGTGTACTGTGTATTTGCTCAATTTGAGTTGCATGAGTCAGAAATCCATGAAGGAGTCACTTTAGGTAATGTAAATGTATAATGAACCCCCCCAAACATACCCATAAAACCCCCATTGCCACCTTCAAATTCGACCTTGACCTCATTTTTCAAGGTCATATGACCCGTCAAAGTTTCAATTCACTACATTTTCAAAAATTCCAACAATTATGTTTTTCCAAAGATATCGGGATCATATTATAGATTCATATAGCCAGCAGCTGGATTGTTTAAACCCTGAAATCGGAATTGATCTATCTCTGCATGCTGATTTATAAAAAAATTCCAAATATTGCATACCGCGCAACGTGTAAAATCAGCCAATTTTTGCCCTCTTGAGCAATAAATATTGATCCTACACAGTTCAAATAATAAAATGACCCCCCCTTTGTCACATATTTCCAATCTGGGAAAAATATTGGTTTTGACCTAGAAAGGTATTTTCAAGGTCAAACTCAAGGTCAAAATATTTGGCAAAATTGGATATTTGAGATACCTAATTTTTTAAACTAGGAAATAATAGAGCAATTTCCACAATCTCTTCAGTGTTTGGTGCCACAGTACCCTAGAGGACCCTTGCAAAGTTTTGAGTTCCTCCGATTGATGTAAATTGCATAATAAAGGTCACAAGGTCAAAAAATGACAGCTAAATTGACCTACTCATTTTCCAATTTTGCACTTGTACCCAAACTTTGATGGCCATTATCTCCGGTTCTAATTAAGCTAGAGAAAAACTAAAAACATATTCGGAAAGGTCATAATCTCTTCTAGTATTTGTTTTCTATGCATTTTAACGTATCTCTACTAGTTAAAAAGATCGCCGGACCCTGAAAAATTCATGTTTTTGGTAATGATTTTACACTTTAAAATTTTTTTCGCAAAGAAGGCAATCTTCAAAAAAATTAATACTCTATGAACATGTAATCCTAACACTTTTACAGTAGTGTGTGCAATTTCAAGTCTCTACTGTAAACCGTTTGCCTTTGAGATCAAAACTATGTTCAAAACTTGACATTTTCAGAGTCAATTTTTTGGTGATATTTCTCATTTTTGTGATTAATTCAATCGGTTCTATCTTCGGTTCTAATTAAGGTATATGAATGATGAAAGCAGTTCTGAATACCTCAGATTCTCATCTTTATTTTATTTAATGTTCATTTTGGTGTACCATAAATAGTTAAAAAGATCGGTCAACCCTGAAAAATTCAACTTTACCTATTATAACAAAATCAGTGCCCTGAGCTAAAAGAAGTCAATTTTGCAGTGAAAAATACAAAATCAGTATAAAAGTTGCATGGACCTATTGTGTTAATGTGATACATTATACTGATCGTACTATATCTATGATGCTAAGTATGTGAATGTTCATATTTGTTTTTTTCTTGTCAAGTGGTCAATAAAACAAAATTAAATGTACTTAACTAAATAACCAAACTGAGTAAACTATACTAAATAAACTAAACTAAATTAATTAAACTAAATAAGCTAAACTGAACCAAATAAACTGAACTAAATAAACTAAATTAAGCATGTGCATTCACACAATAGTCTGTACTCATAAACATATACAATATACCTTTAAATAATAAATATATTGGTAAATTCTTTATCACTGACCATGGTCAGTTATAGCCATCTAGTTATTATTATTATTTCCGAAAAAGTTGTTTCGATTTTCTTGATTATTTTTTTGAAGGTACCTGTATACTTGTAGACTACTGTATTCCGGTCCTGAGTTTGAATTTTTATTTTTGGCGTATATAGGACCTTTTTAGTGTGAATTTTGGTATATTTTGATGTACTATATCTAAATAAGCTATTAAACTAGAGTAATTTGCTTTAGTTTCTGTTCATAAACTATAAAATTCTATACTTTGGTGAAAAAATAATCAAAATCACTCAAGCGGAACATGCTGCACAGACAATTTACGTAATTTTCGAGTTGTTTCGGGTTTAGCAAAATCCATAAATGATAGAAGTATGCTGATGGTGTCGAAAGTTGCTCTATAGTACGGGACATGGAAAGACATATTTTTAATTTTGATATTTTAAGTATTTATGGAATGGCGGCCATTTGTGTACAGTGTATTTGCTCAATTTGAGTTGCATGAGTCAGAAATCCATGAAGGAGTCACTTTAGGTAATGTAAATGTATAATGAACCCCCCCAAACATACCCATAAAACCCCCATTGCCACCTTCAAATTTGACCTTGACCTCATTTTTCAAGGTCATATGACCCGTCAAAGTTTCAATTCACTACATTTTCAAAAATTCCAACAATTATGTTTTTTCAAAGATATCGGGATCATATTATAGATTCATATAGCCAGCAGCTGGATTGTTTAAACCCTGAAATCGGAATTGATCTATCTCTGCATGCTGATTTATAAAAAAATTCCAAATATAGCATACCGCGCAACGTGTAAAATCAGCCTATTTTTGCCCTCTTGAGCAATAAATATTGATCCTACACAGTTCAAATAATAAAATGACCCCCCCTTTGTCACATATTTCCAATCTGGGCAAAATATTGGTTTTGACCTAGAAAGGTATTTTCAAGGTCAAACTCAAGGTCAAAATATTTGGCAAAATTGGATATTTGAGATACCTAATTTTTTTAACTAGGAAATAATAGAGCAATTTCCACAATCTCTTCAGGGTTTGGTGCCACAGTACCCTAGAGGACCCTTGCAAAGTTTTAAGTTCCTCGGACTGATGTACATTGCATAATAAAGGTCACAAGGTCAAAAAATGACAGCTAAATTGACTGCTCATTTTCCAATTTCGTACTTGTACCCAAACTTTGATGGACTTTATCTCCGGTTCTAATTAAGCTAGAGAAAAACTAAAAACATATTCGGAAAGGTCATAATCTCTTCTAGTATTTGTTTTCTATGCATTTTAACGTATCTCTACTAGTTAAAAAGATCGCCGGACCCTGAAAAATTCATGTTTTTGGTAATGATTTTACACTTTAACATTTTTTTCGCAAAGAAGGCAATCTTCAAAAAAATTAATACTCTTTGAACATGTAATCCTAACACTTTTACAGTAGTGAGTGCAATTTCAAGTCTCTGCTGTAAACCGTTTGCCTTTGAGATCAAAACTATGTTCAAAACTTGACATTTTCAGAGTCAATTTTTTGGTGATATTTCTCATTTTTGTCATTAATTCAATCGGTTCTATCTTCGGTTCTAATTAAGGTATATGAATGATGAAAGCAGTTCTGAATACCTCAGATTCTCATCTTTATTTTATTTAATATTCATTTTGGTGTACCATCAATAGTTAAAAAGATCGGTCAACCCTGAAAAATTCAACTTTACCTATTAAAGCAAAATCAGTGCCCTGAGCTAAAAGAAGTCAATTTTGCAGTGAAAAATACAAAATCAGTATAAAAGTTGCATGGACCTATTGTGTTAATGTGATACATTATACTGATCTTACTATATCTATGATGCTAAGTATGTGAATGTTCATATTTGTTTTTTTCTTGTCAAGTGGTCAATAAAACAAAATTAAATGTACAAGTATAACTAAATAACCAAACTAAGTAAACTATACAAGTAGACTAAACTAAATTAATTAAACTAAATAAGCTAAATTGAACTAAATAAACTTAACTGAATAAACTATATTAAGCATGAGCATTCACACAATAGTCTGTACTCATAAACATATACAATATACCTTTAAATAATAAATATAGTGGTAAATTCTTCATCACTGACCATGGTCAGTTATAGCCATCTAGTTATTATTATTTCCGAAAAAGTTGTTTCGATTTTCTTGATTATTTTTTTGAATGTACCTGTATACTTGTAGACTACTCTATTCCGGTCCTGAGTTTCAATTTTTATTTTTTAGGTTTATATGACCTTTTTAGTGTGAATTTTTGTATATTTCAATATACTATATCTCAATAAATTTATAGTCCAGTGTAATTTACTTTACTTTCACCTAATGAACTGTAAAGAGCAATAATTTGAAGCAAAAATAATCAAAATCCTTAGAGCGGAATAGGCCACACTGAATATTTTGGTCATTTTCAAATTGTTTCGAGTTCGCCAAAAACCATAAATTATAGCAGCATGCTGATGCCGCCAAAAGTTGCTCTATGGTATGGGACATGGTAAGACATATTTTTAATTTTGATATTTTAAGTATTTATGGAATGGCGGCCATCTTGGTATGGTGTATTTGCTAAATTTGAGGTGCATGAGTTCAAAATCCATGAAGGAGTCATTTTAGGTAATGCAAATGTATAATGAACCCCCCCAAATATACCCATTTAAACCCCATACCAATCTTCAAATTTGACCTTGACCTCATTTTTCAAGGTCATATGACCCGTCAAAGTTTCAATTCACTACATTTTCAAAAATTCCAACAATTATGTTTTTTCAAAGATATCAAGATCATATTATAGATTTTCATAGCCAGCAGCTGGATTGTTTAAACCCTGAAATCGGAATTGATCTATCTCTTCATGCTGATTTATAAAAAAATTCCAAATATTGCATACCGCGCAACATGTAAAATCAGCCTATTTTTGCCCTCTAGAGCAATAAATATTGATCCTACACAGTTCAAATAATAAAATGACCCCCCCTTTGTCACGTATTTTTAATCAGGAAAAAATTTTGGTTTTGACCTAGAAAGGTATTTTCAAGGTCAAACTCAAGGTCAAATATTTGGCAAAATTGGATATTTGAGATACCTAATTTTTTTAACTAGGAAATAATTGAGGAATTTCCACAATCTCTTCAGTGTTTGGTGCCACAGTACCCTAGAGGACCCTTGCAAAGTTTTAAGTTCCTCGGATTGATATACATTGCATAATAAAGGTCACAAGGTCAAAAAATGACAGCTAAATTGACTGCTCATTTTCCAATTTTGCACTTGTACCCAAACTTTGATGGCCTTTATCTCCGGTTCTAATTAAGCTAGAGAAAAACTAAAAACATATTCGGAAAGGCAGTAATCTCCTCTAGTATTTATTTTCTATACTTTTTAACGTATCTCTACTAGTTAAAAAGATCGCCGGACCCTGAAAATTTCATGTTTTCAGTCATGATTTCACACTTTAACTTTTTTTTGACAAACAAAGCAATCTTCGAAAAATTTAATACTCCTTGGACATGTAATCCTAACACATTTACAGTAGTGTGTCCAATTTCAAGTCTCTACTGTAAACCGTTTGGCTTTGAGATTAAAATAATGTTCAAAACTTGACATTTTCAGAGTCAATTTTTCAGTGATATTTTACATTTTTGTCATTATTTCAATCGGCTCTATCTCCTGTTGTAATTAAGGTATAAGAATGATAAAAACAGTTCTGAATGCCTCAGATTCTCCTCTTTATTTTATTTAATGTTCATTTTGGTGTAGCATCAATAGTTAAAAAGATCGGTCAACCCTGAAAAATTCAACTGAACTAGATAAACTACATGTAAACTAAGCATGAAAATTCACACAATGATGGTCTGTGCATTTGCTTCATAAACATTATACAATATACCTTTAAATAATAAACATATTGGTAAATTCTTCATCACTGACCATGGTCAGTTATAGCCATCTAGTTATTATTATTAGCATTCACCATCACTATGGTGAATGGTATTGATTTTGGTCGTATTATTATTAGCATTCACCATCACTATGGTGAATGGTATTGATTTTGGTCGTATTATTATTATTATTAGCATTCACCATCACTATGGTGAATGGTATTGATTTTGGTCGTATTATTATTATTTTTCTTCCCTTTTTTTTTGGAATTTCAACATGAAAGTTAGTGTATAGATAGTCCTTGATGAGTACATTGATTTCCCAAAATATTTTTGACCTTGACCTATTTTCCAAGGTCACAGGTCACTTCAAAGTCACTGATTTTGGAGGTCTATCTCCTGAACTAATAAAGATAGAGACACCTGGTCTTCAGTGTTAAGCTAGTAGACACTTATTGAACAAATATCAGCCATGAAATTGATCATTTTTTAAAAGGGGTATTTGCCCTCACCCCTTTTAATGAAAACCAGTTTGCGCACGGTTTTGGGAAAACTGCAACCAGCACTTTCATGAAATTATAGCAAAAGGTGCTCTATAGCATGGGCCAATGCAGCAAGAAATGTGGTGAAAATCATGCAAGGGGTTACTGAGATATTCGACTTTCAAAATTAGAATATTTTGCCCAAAAGTGAAAATATTTTCTAACTTTGCTTTGAATGAAGACAACTCAATGAAACTTGGAACATATATAGCCCTGTGGTAGAGGAATATTTTCATCAAACATCCATGACCTTGACATCAAGGTCAAGGTCACAGAAAGTGAATGAAAAGGCATGGTAGGTACATTTCACACATTTTTCAAGCAAGGTTGTTCAATTGTGGTCTATCATTTCCAATCAAGAGTAACTTGAATGATCTAAAGTATATTTGACCTTGTGAAGAAGTTCATCAATTGTCAAGGTCATCACCAGTCAAAGACAGGAAAAATGAAGAAATGAGATAAGTGCAGAATAGAATGAATTGAAGAATAAATTAAGGTCAATATGAAGTCAATATGAATGCCATTATGAATTCAATATGAATGTCAATATGAATGTCCATATGAATGTCAATATGAATGTCAATATATATGAATGTCAACATGAATATCAACATGAATGTCAAAATTAATGAATGTCAAAATGAATGTCAATATTAGTGTAGATATCAGTGTCATCAGTGTCACTATCAGTGTCATCACTCTTAATTGATATCAGGGTCAAATGAATGTCAGTGAATGTCAATATGAATATTGATATAAATGTCAATATGAATAATGTCAATAGGAATGTCAATATGAATGTCAAAATGAAGTCAATTCAAGTGTCAATATAGAAGTCAATATGAAGAATTAAAGTCAAGTTGATAATCAAGTAAATCCTTTTTTATGGTGAATGCTCATTACTGGTTCACCAGTAATATTGATGTCTAGTTATTAAGAATTTACCATACCTATGGTAAATTCTTATTGTTTTTGCTATTATTCTTATTATTATTATTTCCGAAAAAGTTGTTTCGATTTTCTTGATTATTTTTGTAAATGTACCTGTATACTTGTAGACTACTGTATTCCGGTCCTGAGTTTCAATTTTTATTTTTAAAGTTTATATGACCTTTTTAGTGTGAATTTTTGTATATTTCAATATACTATATCTCAATAAATTTATAGTCCAGTGTAATTTACTTTACTTTCACTGAATGAACTGTAAAGAGCAATAATTTGAAGCAAAAATAATCAAAATTCTTAGAGCGGAATAGGCCACACTGAATATTTTGGTCATTTTCGAGTTGTTTCGAGTTCGGCAAAAACCATAAATGATAGCAGCATGCTGATGGGGCCAAAAGTTGCTCTATGGTATGGGACATGGTAAGACATATTTTTAATTTTGATATTTTAAGTATTTATGGAATGGCGGCCATCTTGGTTTGGTGTATTTGCTAAATTTGAGGTGCATGAGTTCAAAATCCATGAAGGAGTCATTTTAGGTAATGTAAATGTATAATGAACCCCCCCAAATATACCCATTTACACCCCATACCAATCTTCAAATTTGACCTTGACCTCATTTTTCAAGGTTATATGACCCGTCAAAGTTTTAATTCACTACATTTTCAAAAATTCCAACAATTATGTTTTTTCAAAGATATCGGGATCATATTATAGATTCTTATAGCCGGCAGCTGGATTGTTTGAACCCTGAAATCGGAATTGATCTATCTCTTCATGCTGATTTATAAAAAAATTCCAAATATTGCATACCGCGCAACATGTAAAATCAGCCTATTTTTGCCCTCTAGAGCAATAAATATTGATCCTACACAGTTCAAATAATAAAATGACCCCCCCTTTGTCACACATTGCCAATCTTGGTAAAATATTGGTTTTGACCTAGAAAGGTATTTTCAAGGTCAAACTCAAGGTCAAACATTTGGCAAAATTGGATATTTGAGATACCTAATTTCTTTAACTAGGAAATAATTAAGGAATTTCCACAATCTCTTCAGAATTTGGTGCCACAGTACCCTAGAGGACCCTTGCAAAGTTTTAAGTTCCTCGGATTGATGTACATTGCATAATATAGGTCACAAGGTCAAAAAATGACAGCTAAATTGACATGCTCATTTTCCTATTTCACACTTGTACCCAAACTTTGATGGCCTGTATCTCCGGTTCTAATTAAGCTACAGAAAAACTGAAGCCATATTCGGAAAGGCCATAATCTCCTCTAGTATTTGTTTTCTATGCATTTTAATGTATCTCTACTAGTTAAAAAGATCGCCGGACCCTGAAAAATTCATGTTTTCGGTTATGATTTTACAATTTAACTTTATTTTGACAAACAAATCAATCTTCAAAAAATTCAATACTCCTTGGACATGTAATCCTAACACATTTACAGTAGTGTGTCCAATTTCAAGTCTCTACTGTAAACCGTTTGCCTTTGATATTAAAATAATGTTCAAAAATTGACATTTTCAGAGTCAATTTTTTGGTGATATTTTACATTTTTGTCATTATTTCAATTGGCTCTATCTCCTGTTATAATTAAGGTATACAAATGATGAAAGCAGTTCTGAATACCTCAGATTCTCATCTTTATTTTATTTAATGTTCATTTTGGTGTAGCATCAATAGTTAAAAAGATCGGTCTACCCTGAAAAATTCATCTTCACCTATTATAACCAAATTACTGCCCTGAGCTAAAAGAAGTTAATTTTGTCATGAAGAAATACAAAATGAGTATAAAAGTTGCATGGGCCTATTGTGTAAATATGATAATTTATACTGATCTTAGTATACCTTCGATGCTCAGTACATTTTTTTTCGTTCTTGTCAAGTGGTCAATAAAACTGAATTAAATTTACTAAACTAAATAAACTAAACTAAATAAATTAAACTAAATAAGCTAAACTGAACTAAATAAACTAAACTAAGCATGAGCATTCACACAATGATGGTCTGTACACTTAAACATTATACAATATACCTTTAAATAATAAATATATTGGTAAATTCTTCATCACTGACCATGGTCAGTTATAGCCATCTAGTTATTATTATTATTATTTTTCTTCCCTTTTTTTTTGGAATTTCAACATGAAAGTTAGTGTATAGATAGTCCTTGATGAGTAGATTAATTTCCCAAAATATTTTTGACCTTGACCTATTTTTCAAGGTCACAGGTCACCTCAAAGTCACTGATTTTGGAGGTCTATCTCCTGAACTAATAAAGATAGAGACACCTGGTCTTCAGTGTTGAGTTAGTAGACCCCTATTGAACTAATATCAGCCATGAAATTGATCATTTTCAAAAAGGGGTAATTACCTTAACCCCTTTTAATGAAAACCAGTTTGCGCACGGTTTTGAGAAAACTACAAGCAGCACTTTCATGAAATTATAGCAAAAGGTGCTCTATAGCATGGGCCAATGCAGCAAGAAGTGTGGTGAAAATCATGCAAGGGGTTACTGAGATATTTGACTTTCAAAATTAGAATATTTTGCCCAAAAGTGAAAATATTTTTTAACTTTGCTTTGAATGAAGACAACTCAATGAAACTTGGAACATATATAGCCCTGTGGTAGAGGAATATTTTCATTAAACATCCATGACCTTGACATCAAGGTCAAGGTCACAGAAACTGAATGAAAAGCCCCAATAGGTGCATTTCACAACTTTTTCAAGCAAGGTTGTTCAATTGTGGTCTATCATTTCCAATCAAGAGTAACTTGAATGATCTAAAGTATATTTGACCTTGTGAAGAAGTTCATCAATTGTCAAGGTCATCACCAGTCAAAGACAGGAAAAATGAAGAAATGAGATAAGTGCAGAATAGAATGAATTAAAGAATAAATTAAGGTCAATATGAACTCAATATGAATGTCATTATGAATTCAATATGAATATCAATATGAATGTCCATATGAATGTCAATATGAATGTCAATATATATGAATGTCAACAGGAATATCAACATGAATGTCAAAATTAATGAATGTCAAAATGAATGTCAATATTAGTGTAGATATCAGTGTCATCAGTGTCACTATCAGTGTCATCACTGTCAATTGATATCAGGGTCAAATGAATGTCAGTGAATGTCAATATGAATATTGATATAAATGTCAATATGAATAATGTCAATAGGAATGTCAATATGAATGTCAAAATGAAGTCAATTCAAGTGTCAATATAAAAGTCAATATGAAGAATTAAAGTCAAGTTGATAATCAAGTAAATCCTTTTTTATGGTGAATGCTCATTACTGGTTCACCAGTAATATTGATGTCTAGTTATAATCCCCCGCCGCTTGCGGGGGATTATATTGATATTGTTCGTTTTATTATTATTATTATTATAATCCCCCGCTCGCGCAGCGGCGGGGGATTATATTGATATTCTTCGATTACCTTTTATTATTATTATTATTATTGAGCTCAGGAAAACTGTGATTACTACAAAACTATTAAAGATCCTGTTTTACAAGTCAAGGGTAGTATGCAACTCCATTGCGCGCTACTTCATACGAAATTTCATGATCAAATTTCATGATGCTTATGAGTTATGAGGAAAATATAAAATAAATTTCCGGCGCAGGTTTCTGAGAACCTAAGCATAACTGAGACCTGTTGATTTTTTGTAAGATGCCTTGACAAAGTCTCCAGTGCAGAAAGGCGTCTCGTGGAGATTTCATGAACACATTTCAAGATATGATTTTTTGAAAATTAGATATCCCGAAAACTGACCAAAATTTTTTTGAAAAACAGGGAAGGAATGCTCTTAGAGAGCTGAAAATGGGTGAACATACAGATGTACCACAGTGTACCAACTTCACAAAGTTACGGACCGCTCGCACAAACGGTCTTTGCGCTACGGACGTCCAAAAAGTCAATTTTCAAGTGGCCATATCTCGGTCCCTATTTGAGCTACAACAAAGTTTGACATATCACAAGAAAGGTCTGTTTGTCAGCTTTCCAATGATGTATAGTATAATATTGTCAGACGCACGGCGTAGAATCGCGCCAGACATTGAAAATTTGTTGTCACTTTTTGCGACTACAAAAATGTTTTAGGCTAAAAAGTCAATGAAGTTCTTTATGGATGTCCATGAATAATTTTTGTGGGATGCCTAGAGCACGTCTCCATACTGTATCCTAAGGAAATTTACCTACATTAAATAGCTTTGGCTAGAGAAATGTTTTACTATCAAAAATGAAATGTAAATTACTCAGCTTCTACTTATGCAAATTTCATGAAATTAACACCAAAAATTGCGTAAAAATATAGGCTTTCCACTTGCATAAGGACATTTAACTCACACAAACAGTCTATTTTACATAGACAATTTTACATATTCATTTATAACGCATGAATTAATGTATCAAATCAGTTAAAACTCATATGACATGTTCCTAATTTTTTGTCCTATTTTTTGGTATAAACACATCCACCTATCTGCAAAAAAAAAAATTCACAAACTTTTAACAGATGCATGTGGTCTGCAGTGGGTACCATCCTGTCTCACTGCCACCTTTTGCGCCTAATCTTATTGTACAGTCCAAGCAGCATCACAAGTGTCAACAAAAAGATGCACAGTCTAATCATCACATTTGAATAATATATATTGTACATTGAAAGGGCATGTGTAAGAGTTTGCAGACAGCGTTTTATAACCGGTATTTGTGCTATAAACTTATTAGACCAGACATGGACTACAGTAATGCTAAAATGTGCACTCTTGGAATAGAAGTTCATCCCCCAAAAACCAGGCCTTGGGAAATACACACAAATTATGGACATGATTTGAAAAAGAAGAGTATGCAGGCCTGGGGGTCATACGGGGCCCGCGGGGGATTATCCGATATTGCCGTACGGCAATATCAGTTATACTAGTTATTATTATAATCCCCCGCCGCTTGCGGGGGATTATATTGATATTGTTCGTTTTATTATTATTATAATCCCCCGCCGCTTGCGGGGGATTATATTGATATTGTTCGTTTTATTATTATTATTCTTATTATTCTTATTATTCTTATTCAGCTCAGAAAAACTGCGATTACTTCAAAAGTATTACAGATGCTGTTCTGCAAGTCAAGGGTAATATGCAACTCCATTGCGTGCTACTTCATACGAAATTTCATGATCAAATTTCATGATGCTTATAAGTTATGAGGAAAATACAAAAAAAATTTCCGGCGCAGGTTTCTGAGAACCTAAGCATAACTGAGACCTGTTGATTTTTTCTAAGATACCTTGACAAAGTCTCCAGTGCAGAAAGGCGTCTCATGGAGATTTCATGAATACATTTCAAGATATGATTTTTTTAAAATCTGATGTCCCGAAAACTGCCCAAAATTTTTTTGAAAAACAGGGAAGGAATGCTCATAGAGAGCTGAAAATTGGTGAGCATACAGATGTACTACAGTGTACCAACTTCACAAAGTTACGGACCGCTCGGACCAACGGTCTTGGCGCCACGGACGTCCAAAAACCCAATTTTCAAGTGCTCATATCTCGGTCCCTATTGCACCTACAGCAAAGTTTGACATATCACAAGAAAGGTCTGTTTGTCAGCTTTACAATGATGTATAGCATGATAGTGTCAGACGCGCGGCGTAGAATCGCGTCAGACATTGAAAATTTGTTGTCACTTTTTGCGCCCCTCGAAACGTTTTAGGCTTAAAAATCAATGAAGTTCTTTGTGAATGTTGATGAATATTTTTTGAATTAGTCCATGGTTATGCCTCCATACTGTCCTCAAAGGATATTTGCCTGCATCAAATCGTTTTTCCAAGAGAATTTTTTGAAATTCAAAATTGAAATGCACATTGCTCTGCTTCTACCCATTCAAATTTCATGAAATTAATACCAAAAGATGCGTAAAATTATGGACTTCACTGTCCTTTGAGGGCATTTACCTATTTCACATAGCCAATTTAACATAAATGATTTTATATATTCAATTATAACTTGTGAATTACTATTTCAAATCACTTACAACTCAATCTACATGTTGCTAATTTTTTGGCCTATTTTCTGATATAAGGACATCCTCCTATCTCCAATACTTTTCTGGTAAAATAAAGTACAAAAATCGTTCACAGATGCATGTTAGTCAGCAGTCGGTTCTATTCTGTCTCACTGCCACCTTACCCAACAGCTGACCTTCAACAATCGCAGCTAACCGCTCTGTGCTGTCAAGGCAGCGTATCTAATGTAAACACAAAACCATGTAGAGTGTAATAATCACATTGGAATAATATACATTGCTCATTGGGAGGGCATCATGCATAAGGGTTTTCTCACTGGGTTTCATATCCTGTATTTGTGCATTGAATTCATTAAGGCATACTGGCACTACAGTAATGATGTTATGCACACTCTTGGAACAGAACTTCATTCCCTACAAAGCGGGCCAGGGTAATACACAAAAATAATGGACATGAATTGGCAGAGAAGAGCATGCAGGGCTCGGGTCATACGGGGCCCGCGGGGGATTATCCGATATTGCCGTACGGCAATATCAGTTATACTAGTTATAATCCCCCGCCGCTTGCGGGCGGGGGATTATATTGATATTCTTCGATTACCTTTTATTATTATTATTATTATTCAGCTCAGAAAAACTGTGATTACTACAAAACTATTAAAGATCCTGTTTTACAAGTCAAGGGTAGTATGCAACTCTATTGCGCGCTCCTTCATACGAAATTTCATGATCAAATTTCATGATGCTTATGAGTTATGAGGAAAATATAAAAAAACTTTCCGGCGCAGGTTTCTGAGAACCTAAGCATAACTGAGAGCTGTTGATTTTTTCCAAGATACCTTGACAAAGTCTCCAGTGCAGAAAGGCGTCTCGTGGAGATTTCATGAACACATTTCAAGATATGATTTTTTGAAAATTGGATATCCCGAAAACTGGCCAAAATTTTTCCTAAGAACAGGGAAGGAATGCTTGTAGAAAGCTGAAAATGGGTGTGCTTACAGACATACCCTAGTGTACCAACTTCACAAAGTTACGAACCGCTCGGACCAACGGTCTTGGCGCTACGGACCTCCAAAAATGCAATTTTCAAGTGGCCATATCTCGGTCCCTATTTAAGCTACAACAAAGTTTGACATATCACTAGAAAGGTCTGTTTGTCAGCTTTCCAATGGTGTATAGCATGATGGTGTCAGACACGCTGCGTAGAATCGCGTCAGACATTGAAAATTTCATGTCACTTTTTAGGTCCAAAAAACCTTTTCGGCCCCAAAAGTCAATGTAATTCTTCATGCACGTCCATCATTATTTTATGTGGGCTACCCATATCAGCCCTCCATATTGTCCCCAAACATAAATGACCTACATCAAATAGTTTGTGCTAGAGAATTTTTTTAATTTTCAAACTTCAAATATAAATTGCTCAGCTTCCGGTTATTCAAATTTCATGAAATTAATACCAAAAGATGCTTAAAATTATCGCCTTTACTGTCCTCCAAGGCCATACAGCTCATAGTAATAGCCAATTTTACATAGATGATTTTATATAAGCCACTATAACTCCTGCATTTATGTTTCAAATCAGATGAAAATGCAATGACATGTTCCTAATTTATTGCCTGATTTTTCCATGTAGGCACATCTCCCCAACTCTTATGGTTTGCCTGCAGCAAGCCATTAGGGTTAGGGTTAGGGTTTACTCAACATGCACTGCTTGCAGGGTGGTACGCTTGGCCACCACAGGTGTGTCTGGCAGTCAAGATATTTGATAGGCATATGCTCCAACAACATTGCAGCGTTCATACATGCTTTTAAGAATTCATCATGAAGGACATAAATTGGAAGGGGAGAGTAAGCAGGGAAGGGGAGACAGGGGGGGGCGCGGGGGATTATCCGATATTGCCGTACGGCAATATCAGTTATACTAGTTATAATCCCCCGCCGCTTGCGGGGGATTATATTGATATTGTTCGTTTTATTATTATAATCCCCCGCTCGCGCAGCGGCGGGGGATTATATTGATATTCTTCGATTACCTTTTATTATTATTATTATTATTATTATTATTATTATTATAAAGTCGACCGAATCAATAATATAGATAGAGAGAATCAGACTTGGTGATGGAAAACGGAGCATATCTCAGCTTCTGTTCAACCAATCTTTATGATCTAAACGCCGTTGGAATCTGCATAAAAGACCCAAATATAAACAATAAGCACAAATCGATTATCTGAAGTAAAAAATTTGACAAATTGTAGCTAGATTATAGCACTAAGGTCAAAATTTAGCACCCTGAAAAGCTTTACGGATTGAACTGACGGCTCATCATAGGGAGCTTTTTGGTAAAAAAAAAAAGTGCTATCTAGTTCCAAGTGTCGACAAAAAAAAAAAATTTGGTTGAGCCCGGTCCAGGCACTGTGACACATCTTTCACTCAGGGCATGAAATTCACACAAAAGTTATTCAAAGGCCTAAAATGGCATGAAAATTTGACCATCAAACCTCAATAATTCACAATTAAGAAATGGATGGATTATTGGCGCTTTACGTCCGGTATTTGTGCACTTGGTAGCCTAATTAGAACAGGAGTAGGACACAGCAAAGAGGCGACGGACGATTGACAGACGCGCCCAGCAATAGTCCGGTTGACCCTGCAAGAGCTGGTTTCGAACACTGGACCCAGCGATTGGCATCCCCAGCATGCAACCACTGAGCTAGACCCCCCCCCCCATCAAAACTAACATACCTTGAAGGTGACATTGTTGCGGCTGCCAAAAGAGATTAATTCTAAGTACAATGCAAGCTAAATGTCACGGATGCAAAGAAAGGAGGCAAAAAAAAAAAGTTTACATGGAATTACTTTGATTGAAAAAAGATGGTGAGATGATTGCTGGTTACAAAGAGTGAACAGTGAGAGTAATTGGGGGGGGGGGGGTAACATAACACAGCAATATATGGAATTATCTTTTTGTTTCAAAAAAAAAAAAAAAAAAAAAAAAATAGAGTCCAACACTTTTTGCAAAAATTTTGCGCGAAAACGCAAATATCTCATAAAGTAGAAGAGATATCAGCATCCAGTTTTAACCACTCCTATGACACTTTGTTTCTTCATCTTTTTGTGCCATAAATTTTGCAAATTTCTCAAAGAGCAATACATGCCAATGACTTAAAAAAGTTTTTTCAAAAAAAATTTATTGGAAAAAGTTTTGAAGAAAACCCTTTGATATTGCATAAACCTGGTCCCAGAACAAAACGACTGGGTGAAAAAAAATATGGTTTGTGAAACTTGAACGATTCCCCTACTTATGCATTTTGCCACCCAAAAAATGTCAAAAATGAGGGGTAAAAAAATTTTAAACTTTCTTTGGAATTTAAAATGTACCTGAACATGAAAGTTCATTACAAACGAAGCATAGCTGCACTTTTTCCACGCCGGTACTATAATCGACTGCGACTCTATGAGGAAAAGAGTGAAAAACGTGCTTTTCGCTAATTCTTCAATAACTTAAAAACCGCAACGGGGATTTTGACGAAAATTTGTCAGAAAAGACTTCAAATGTGTCATGTTGCCTCTGTCAGATTTGGAAATTTTAGCTTTAATAGTTACCGAGTTACTGATTTTTAAATATGGTATGTTGAAGAGCCCCCTAGTGGCCAAAATCTACATGGAGATTCCGAGGTAAAATGTTTCACTACATTAGTAAAGAGGACCAACAGAACAATCACTCACAAGAAGAACAGCTAAGTCAATGCATTTTGTAATTCCAAAAATAGATAAAACCTCCTTTTTTGAATTTTCTATGAAATATTCTAAAATCTTTAGGAAACTGGTTAGAAGCCTAGAAATGGCAGCAAAAGATGCATTGTAGTTGGGTTCATATGTCTATCAAAAAACATTCATACCCTAAGAGGGAAAGATTTTGAATCGTGACCATTTTTCCAAAAGTAGCGTTTTACAAAGCCCCATCTAAGCGTGCAACTCCTGGTACTTGTTACATGTTATAGGTGGCGCTGTGGCATGGTTGGTAAATTTTATGCCCCCCCCCCCAATTTCTGCATAGATGGACAGAGCAATTTCCCTTCTTTATGTTACTGTCATTTTTAAACAATTCAAACATTTTCAATTGCCTAATTATGAGATTCATCTCAGAATTGGGCACAATAGCTTGCTGGGCTGAAGGGGGGGGGGGGGGGGGTTTCCCAGACTTGGAGCCACAGAATTCCTTGGTTACCTTTTTGAATAAGGTCTAAATAATTATTCAAAGCAGTCAACATCATAAAACTTGTTCTACAGGTCCAGTTGCTAGGGAATCACAAGGGAATTCCCGTTTATTGACATTTGAATTTTGAAAGCAGCAATCTGATTGGCTGATAAATAAAACCCCTGAATTCAACAATTCATAATAGTCCAATGCAATAATTTTTTGTAGAATTTTTGTCTTTGAGCACCACTCAATTTTCCCTGAAAATTTTGTGAAGATAAACACAGTGCATCACCCTTTATTATTGCAATTATTATTAATATAACTATATTATTGGTAATTATTATTATTATTCTCACAGGAAAACGGCGATTACTTCAAAACTATTACAGATACTACGTTACAAGTCAAGGGTGATATGCGACTCCATTGCGCGCTTCTCTACACGAAATTTCATGATCAAATTTCATGACACTAATAAGTTATGGGGAAAATATAAAAAAAATTTCTGGCGCAGGTTTCTCAGAACCTAAGCATAACTGAGACCTGTTGATTTTTTGTATGATACCTTGACAAAGTCTCCAGTGCAGAAAGGCGTCTCGTGGAGATTTCATGAACACATTTCAAGATATGATTTTTTGAAAATTGGACATCCCGAAAATTGACTGAAATTTTTCTGAAAAACAGGGAAGGAATGCTCTTAGAGAGCTGAAAATGGGTGAACATACAGATGTACCAAAGTGTACCAACTTCACAAAGTTACGGACCGCTCGGACAAACGGTCTTGGCGCTACGGACGTCCAAAAAGTCAATTTTCAAGTGGCCATATCTCGGTCCCTATTTCAGCTACAACAAAGTTTGACATATCACAAGAAAGGTCTGTTTGTCAGCTTTCCAATGATGTATAGCATGATGGTGTCAGACGCGCGGCGTAGAATCGCGTCAGACATTGAAAATTTGTTGTCACTTTTTTCGCCTATCAAAACGTTTTTGGCTAAGAAAATCAATGAAGTTCTTCATGAATGTCCATGAATAATTTTTCCCTCATACCCTTGTCAAGCCTTCATACTGTCCTTAAAGGAAATTTGCCTGCATCAAATGGTTTTTCCTAGAGAATTTTTTTAAATGTCAAATTTTAACTTTAGATTGCTCAGCTTCTACTTATTCGAATTTTATGAAATTGACACTAAAAGATGTGTAAAATTATGGGCTTTCCTGTTGCACAAGGGCATAGACCTCATACTCATAACCTTTTTTACATGCATAATTTCATATATTCAATTATAGCTACTAAGTTTACACTTCAAATCAGTTAAAACTCAAATGACAAGTTGCTAATTTTCTGCCTGATTTTTACATGTAGGCACAACCTCGTAACTCCTATGGTGTGCCTGCAACAGGCCATTAGGGTTAGGGTTTACTCAACATGAATTGCTTGCAGGTTGGTACGCTTGGCCACCACAGGTGTGTCTGGCTGCCACAACATTTCATAGGCATCTGCTCCACATGGTTTTAAGATTCAACATGAAGGACATGAATTGGATGGAGGGACTCAGCAGGGCAGGGGAGATGGGGGGGCGCGGGGGATTATCCGATATTGCCGTACGGCAATATCAGTTATACTAGTTATTATTATTATTCTCACAGGAAAACTGCGATTACTTCAAAACTATTAAAGAAACTGCTTCATAAGTCAAGGGTAGTATGCAACTCCATTGCGCGCTACTTTGAACGAAATTTCATGATCAAATTTCATGACACTTCTGAGTTATGAGGAAAATATAAAAAAAATTTCCGGCGCAGGTTTCTGAGAACCTAAGCATAACTGAGAGCTGTTGATTTTTTCTAAGATACCTTGACAAAGTCTCCAGTGCAGAAAGGCGTCTCGTGGAGATTTCATGAACACATTTCAAGATATGATTTTTTGAAAAACAGACATCCCGAAAACTGGCCAAAATTTTTTTTAAAAACAGGGAAGGAATGTTAGTAGAAAGCTGAAAATGGGCGTGCTTACAGACCTAGCCTAGTTTACCAACTTCACAAAGTTACGGACCGCTCGGACAAACGGTCTGTGCGCTACGGACGCACAAAAACTCAAAATTCAAGTAGCCATAGCTCAGTCCCTATTGCAGCTACAGACTAGTTTTACATATCACAAGAAAGGTCTGTTTCTCAGCTTTCCAGTGGTGTATAGCATAATAGTGTCAGGCGCGCGGCGTAGAATCGCGTCGGACATTGAAAATTTCATGTCACTTTTTAGGCCCAAAAAACCTTTTCGGCTCAAAAAGTCAATGTAATTCTTCATGCACGTCCATCATTATTTTATGTGGGCTACCCATATCAGCCCTCCATATTGTCCCCAAACATAAATTACTTACATTAAATAGTTTGTCCTAGAGAATTTTTTAAATTTTCAAACTTCAAATATAAATTGCTCAGCTTCCGGTTATTCAAATTTCATGAAATTAATACCAAAAGATGCTTAAAATTATCGCCTTTACTGTCCTCCAAGGCCATACAGCTCATAGTAATAGCCAATTTTACATAGATGATTTTATATAAGCCACTTTAACTCCTGCATTTATGTATCAAATCAGATGAAAATGCAATGACATGTTCCTAATTTATTGCCTGATTTTTCCATCTAGGCACATCTCCCCAACTCTTATGGTTTGCCTGCAGCAAGCCATTAGGGTTAGGGTTAGGGTTTACTCAACATGCACTGCTTGCAGGGTGGTACGCTTGGCCAGCACAGGTGTGTCTGGCAGTCAAGATATTTGATAGGCATATGCTCCAACAACATTGCAGCGTTCATACATGCTTTTAAGAATTCATCATGAAGGACATGAATTGGAAGGGGAGAGTAAGCAGGGAAGGGGAGACAGGGGGGGCGCGGGGGATTATCCGATATTGCCGTACGGCAATATCAGTTATACTAGTTATAATCCCCCGCCGCGAGCGGGGGATTATATTGATATTGTTCGTTTTATTATTATAATCCCCCGCTCGCGCAGCGGCGGGGGATTATATTGATATTCTTCGATTACCTTTTATTATTATTATTATTATTCAGCTCAGGAAAACTGTGATTACTGCAAAACTATTAGAGATAACATCCTGAAACTTCAAACACAATATGTGACTCCATTGCGCGCTACTTCTTACGAAATTTCATGATCAAATTTCAAGACACTTATGAGTTATGAGCAAAATACAAAAAAAATTTCCGGCGCAGGTTTCTGAGAACCTAAGCATAACTGAGACCTGTTGATTTTTTGTAAGATACCTTGACTAAGTCTCCAGTGCAGAAAGGCTTCCTGTGGAGATTTCATGAATACATTTCAAGATACGATTTTTTGAAAATTGAACATCCCAAAAATTTACGGAAAATTTTCTGAAAAACAGGGAAGGAATGCTTGTAGAAAGCTGAAAATAGGTATACTGACAGACCTACTCTAGTGTACCAACTTCATAAAGTTACGGACCGCTCGGACAAACGGTCTCTGCGCTACGGACGCACAAAAACTCAAACTTCAAGTGGCCATATCTCGGTCCCTATTGCAGCTACAGCCTAGTTTCACATATCACAAGAAAGGTCTGTTTCTCAGCTTTCCAATGATGTATAGCATTATAGTCTCAGACGCGCGGCGTAGAATCGCGTCAGACATTGAAAATTTCATGTCACTTTTTGCGCCTATCAAAACGTTTTTGGCAAAAAAATCTATGAAGTTCTTCTTGGATGTTCGTGAATATTTCTTTCAATATACCTTTGTTAGGCCTACATACTGTCCTCAAAGGAAAATTGCCTACATCAAATGGTTTTTCCTACAGAATTTTTTTAATTTCACATTTTAACATTAATTTGCTCAGCTTCTAACTATCCAAATTTTATGAAATTAACACTAAAAGATGCGTAAAATTATTGCCTTATCTGTTCTCCAAGGGCATGGACCTGATTCTAATAACCTATTTTACATGTATGATTTCATATATTCAATCATAGCTACTAAGTGAATGTTTCAAATCAGTTGAAACTCAAATGACATGTCGCTAATTTTTTGCCTGATTTTTCTATATAGACACAACCTCACAACTCTTATGGCTTGCCTGCAACAGGCCATTAGGGTTAGGGTTAGGGTTTACTCAATATGCATTGTCTGCAGGATGGTACGCTTGGCCTCCACAGGTGTGTCTGGCAGTCAAGAGATTTGATAGGCATATGCTCGAACAACTTTGCAGCGTTCATACATGGTTTTAAGAATTCATCATGAAGGACATGAATTGGAAGGGGAGAGTAAGCAGGGCAGGGGAGACAGGGGGGGCGCGGGGGATTATCCGATATTGCCGTACGGCAATATCAGTTATACTAGTTATTATTCTTATTCTTATTCTTATTCTTATTATTCAGCTCAGGAAAACTGCGATTACTTCAAAACTATTGGAGATATTGGTTTACAAGTGAAGGGTAATATGCAACTCCATTGCGCGCTACTGCTTACGAAATTTCATGATCAAATTTCATGACACTTATGAGTTATGAGCAAAATATAAAAAAAATTTCCGGCGCAGGTTTCTGAGAAACTACGCATAACAGGGATCTGCTGATTTTTTCTAAGATACCTTGACAAAGTCTCCAGTGCAGAAAGGCGTCTCGTGGAGATTTCATGAATACATTTCAAGATATGATTTTTTGAAAATTGGACATCCCGAAAATTGACTGAAATTTTTCTGAAAAACAGGGAAGGAATGCTTGTAGAAAGCTGAAAATAGGTATACTTACAGACCTACTCTAGTGTACCAACTTCACAAAGTTACGGACCGCTCGGACAAACGGTGTCGGAGCTACGGACGTCCAAAAACCCAATTTTCAAGTGCTCATATCTCGGTCCCTATTTAAGCTACAGCAAAGTATCACATATCACAAGAAAGGTCTGTTTCTTAGCTTTGCAATGATGTATAGCATAATAGTGTCAGACGCTCGACGTAGAATCGCGTCGGACATTGAAAATTTCATGTCACTTTTTGCGCCTAAAAAACCTTTTCGGCTCAAAAAGTCGATGAAATTCTTCATGCACGTCCATGAATATTTTATGTGGGATACCCATATCAGCCCTCCATATTATCCCCAAAGATCAATTACCTACATCAAATAGTTTTTCCTGGAGAATTTTTTGAATTTCAAAATTGAAATGTACATTGCTCCGCTTCTGGTTATTCGAATTTCATGAAATTAATACCAAAAGATGCGTAAAATTATGGCCTTTACTGTCCTCCAAGGAAAAACACCTCTTCTGAATAGCCAATTTCAAATAAATGATTTTATATATTCAATTATAACTCATGAACTATTGTTTCAGATCACTTAAAACTGAATGTACATGTTGCTAATTTTTTGCCCTTTTTTGTGGTATAAGGGCATCCTCATATCTCCAATACTTTGCTGGTAAAATAAAGCTAAAAAAATTATTCACAGATGCATGTAAGTCATATACTGTCTCACTGCCACCTTTCCCAGCAGCTGACCTTGTGCCTGCCACGACATTTCATAGGCATATGCACCAGCAAGATTACTACATTCATACATGGTATGAAGAATTCATCATGACGGATATGAACTGGAAGGACGGAGTAAGCAGGGCAGGGGAGATAAGGGGGGGCGCGGGGGATTATCCGATATTGCCGTACGGCAATATCAGTTATACTAGTTATAATCCCCCGCCGCGAGCGGGGGATTATATTGATATTGTTCGTTTTATTATTATGAATTCCCCGTAGGGGAATTCATCTTGTTATTGCTGATATTGTTATTATTATTTTTCTACGGCCTTCAAAAAAAAATTTTGAAAGGCAGATTATGAGAACAGTGATCAAAATAAAACAGAATGGACAGAACCTCCTTACAGATTGACAGAAACACTATTATCAGAGGTAATTACATGGTGCAATTACTTCTCAATGAGACGTAATTCCAGAATTTTTTTTTTATATTTTATTCACCGTTTCTCATAACCCAAGACAGATAAAGACATGGGAATTTTTTTCAAAATACCTCAGACACTTATCCAGTGCAGAAAGGAGCCTGAAGGAATTACGTTGAAGAAATTCCAAGTTATGATTTTTTGTAAAAACGGAATTTCGAAAAAAGGAATTTCAACCTTCAGAAAACAAGGAAGAAATACTCAGATCTAGCTGAATTTATATGTGCATGCAGTCTTACCCTAGTCTAACAATCCCACAAAATTTTGTTGTCATCGCGTAAACGGTATCGGCGCTATGGCCGCACAAAAACTCAATATTCAATTGCCGATATCTCGGTTGCTATTAAAGCTACAGAAAAAATAAAAACACCATCAGAAAGTTCAGTTTCTCCTCTTTCAGATGATATATAGAATTTTACTTTATCAGAAAGTTTTTATATCTCGCGTAAGACATTGAAAATTTCATGTCTGTTTTTGGCCTCATCAAAACTTTTGTCCCCAAAAAAACTATGAAGCTCTTCATGGATGTTCCTGAATATTTATTTAGAGGTACCTGCTATGGGCATGCATGATGTCTCCAAAGAAAAAATTTCTACTTCAAGTACTTATGCCTTGAGAATTTTTTGAATCTCAAAATTGCAATGTAAATTGCTCAGCTTCTACTCATTCAAATTTCATGAAATTAGCACCAAAAAATGCGTAAAATTATAGCCTTTTATGTGCTCCAAGAGCATTTACCTATTTTGTATAGCCAATTTTACATGAGCAATTTCACATATTCAATTATAACTCATTAATTATTCATTAAAATCAATTAAAACTCATTTGACATATTACTAATTTTCTGCCCTATTTTTCCATGTAAGCACATATCCCTACCATCAATTTTAAAATCCTATTAAAACTCTCCCAATAATGTTTCAAATCCCTTAAAATTGATATGATATGTTGCTTATTTGTTGCCCTATTGTTTGCAAATAAGCACATATTTTTTCCATTAACTTTGTAATTAAATTACAACTTGTGAAATACTGCTGCAAATCACTTAAAACTAATTTTACATATTGCTGACTGCTTGCCCTCTGTATATATGTAAGCACATCTTCCTAGCTCTTATGGTTTGTCCGTAACAAATCATTAGGGTTAGGGTTTCATCAAAGTTAAGCTTATGGTAAGTCAAATTGTATTGCTTTGAGGGTGGTATCATTCCTCGCAGCACACCTGCCTGCATGCTTAGCGCTATATTAGTCAGTATGTGCAAATCTACACTCTCCTTGACTGCCTAGCGATCAAAAGAAGTCTGGCAATCCAAAATGGCAAAGGAAGGAATGGAAGAAGAGGGAATGGAAGGGGAGGGAATGGAAGAGGGTTGATTGGAAAGGGGATGGAAGGGAAGGGAATGGAAGGCAAGGAAAGGGAGGGTATATAGGGAGGGAATACGGGGGAGGGGAATTCATATCTTAAAATTGCTGTGCAATTTTAATTATTCTCTAGTTATAATCCCCCGCCGCTTGCGGGCGGGGGATTATATTGATATTCTTCGATTACCTTTTATTATTATTATTATTATTATTATTATTATTATTATTATTCAGCTCAGAAAAACTGTGATTACTACAAAACTATTAAAGATCCTGTTTTACAAGTCAAGGGTAGTATGCAACTCTATTGCGCGCTCCTTCATACGAAATTTCATGATCAAATTTCATGATGCTTATGAGTTATGAGGAAAATATAAAACAAATTTCCGGCGCAGGTTTCTGAGAACCTAAGCATAACTGAGAGCTGTTGATTTTTTCTAAGATACCTTGACAAAGTCTCCAGTGCAGAAAGGCGTCTCGTGGAGATTTCATGAACAAATTTCAAGATATGATTTTTTGAAAATTGGATATCCCGAAAACTGGCCAAAATTTTTCCTAAAAACAGGGAAGGAATGCACGTAGAAAGCTGAAAATGGGTGTGCTTACAGACATACCCTAGTGTACCAACTTCACAAAGTTACGGACCGCTCGGACCAACGGTCTTGGCGCTACGGACCTCCAAAAATGCAATTTTCAAGTGGCCATATCTCGGTCCCTATTTAAGCTACAACAAAGTTTGACATATCACTAGAAAGGTCTGTTTGTCAGCTTTCCAATGGTGTATAGCATGATGGTGTCAGACACTCTGCGTAGAATCGCGTCAGACATTGAAAATTTCATGTCACTTTTTAGGTCCAAAAAACCTTTTCGGCTCAAAAAGTCAATGTAATTCTTCATGCACGTCCATCATTATTTTATGTGGGCTACCCATATCAGCTCTCCATATTGTCCCCAAACATAAATGACCTACATCAAATAGTTTGTCCTAGAGAATTTTTTTAATTTTCAAACTTCAAATATAAATTGCTCAGCTTCCGGTTATTCAAATTTCATGAAATTAATACCAAAAGATGCTTAAAATTATCGCCTTTACTGTCCTCCAAGGCCATACAGCTCATAGTAATAGCCAATTTTACATAGATGATTTTATATAAGCCACTATAACTCCTGCATTTATGTTTCAAATCAGATGAAAATGCAATGACATGTTCCTAATTTATTGCCTGATTTTTCCATGTAGGCACATCTCCCCAACTCTTATGGTTTGCCTGCAGCAAGCCATTAGGGTTAGGGTTAGGGTTTACTGAACATGCACTGCTTGCAGGGTGGTACGCTTGGCCACCACAGGTGTGTCTGGCAGTCAAGATATTTGATAGGCATATGCTCCAACAACATTGCAGCGTTCATACATGCTTTTAAGAATTCATCATGAAGGACATAAATTGGAAGGGGAGAGTAAGCAGGGAAGGGGAGACAGGGGGGGCGCGGGGGATTATCCGATATTGCCGTACGGCAATATCAGTTATACTAGTTATAATCCCCGCCGCTTGCGGGGGATTATATTGATATTGTTCGTTTTATTATTATTATTATTATTATTCTTATTATTCTTATTCTTATTATTATTCAGCTCAGAAAAACTGTGATTACTTCAAAAGTATTACAGATACTGTCTTGCAAGTCAAGGGTAATATGCGACTCCATTGCGTGCTACTTTTCACGAAATTTCATGATCAAATTTCATGACACTTATGAGTTATGAGGAAAATATAAAAAAAATTTCCGGCGCAGGTCTCTCAGAACCTAAGCAAAACTGGGACCTGTTGATTTTTTCTAAGATACCTTGACTAAGTCTTCAGTGCAGAAAGGCGTCTTGTGGAGATTTCATGAATACACTTCAAGATATGATTTTTTGAAAATTTGACATCCCGAAAATTGACTGAAATTTTTTTGAAAAACAGGGAAGGAATGCTCGTAGAAAGCTGAAAGTGGGTACACTTACAGACCTACCCTAGTGTACCAACTTCACAAAGTTACGGACCCCTCGCACAAACGGTCTCGGCGCTACGGACGTCCAAAAATGCAATTTTCAAGTGCCCATATCTCGGTCCCTATTGAACATACAACAAAGTTTGATATATCACAAGAAAGGTCTGTTTGTCAGCTTTCTAATGGTGTATAGCATAATAGTGTCAGATGCGCGGCGTAGAATCGCGTTGGACATTGAAAATTTTATGTCATTTTTTGGGCCTATCAAAACGTTTTTCCTCAAAAAGTGTATGAAGAACTTCATGGATGTTCATCAATAATTTATGAGGGCTACCCAGGTTGGGCCTCCATATTGTGCCAAAAGGAAATTTGCCTACATCAAATACTTTTTCCTAGAGAATTTTTTTAATTTCAAAATTGAAACGTAAATTGCTCTGGTTATAATCGTTCAAATCTCATGAAATTAACACCAAAAAATGTGTTAAATTACGCCCTCTAGCAAGCTACAGGGATATCTTCCTCTTACCTTTAACCAATTTTACATATAACATTTTATATATTCAATTATAACTCATTTATTATTTATCAAAATGAATTAAAACTGATTTGACATGTTCCTAATTTTTTGCCCTATTTTTCCATGTAAGCACAGCTGCATAACTTGCATGGTTTGTCTACAATAACCCATTAGGGTTAGGGTTTCACCTACCATTCACTGCAAATGTATTGCTTTGAGGGTGGTACCGCTGGCCAGAACACAGGTCTCCATGCCAAGCGATGTCTGATTTCAATATATGAGCATCTTCAAGAATTCATCATGAAGGCCATGAACTGGTTGAAGGGAGTAAGCAGGGCAAGGGAGACAGGGGAGGCGCGGGGGATTATCCGATATTGCCGTACGGCAATATCAGTTATACTAGTTATTATTCTTATTCTTATTCTTATTCTTATTATTCAGCTCAGGAAAACTGCGATTACTTCAAAACTATTAGAGATATTGGTTTACAAGTGAAGGGTAATATGCAACTCCATTGCGCGCTACTGCTTACGAAATTTCATGATCAAATTTCATGACACTTATGGGTTATGAGCAAAATATAAAAAAAATTTCCGGCGCAGGTTTCTGAGAAACTACGCATAACTGGGACCTGCTGATTTTTTCTAAGATACCTTGACAAAGTCTCCAGTGCAGAAAGGCGTCTCGTGGAGATTTCATGAATACATTTCAAGATATGATTTTTTGAAAATTGGACATCCCGAAAATTGACTGAAATTTTTCTGAAAAACAAGGAAGGAATGCTCGTAGAAAGCTGAAAGTAGGTACACTTACAGACCTACTCTAGTGTACCAACTTCACAAAGTTACGGACCGCTCGGACAAACGGTCTCGGAGCTACGGACGTCCAAAAACCCAATTTTCAAGTGCTCATATCTCGGTCCCTATTTAAGCTACAGCAAAGTATCACATATCACAAGAAAGGTCTGTTTCTTAGCTTTCCAATGATGTATAGCATTATAGTGTCAGACGCTCGACGTAGAATCGCGTCGGACATTGAAAATTTCATGTCACTTTTTGCGCCTAAAAAACCTTTTCGGCTCAAAAAGTCGATGAAATTCTTCATGCACGTCCATGAATATTTTATGTGGGATACCCATATCAGCCCTCCATATTATCCCCAAAGATCAATTACCTACATCAAATAGTTTTTCCTGGAGAATTTTTTGAATTTCAAAATTGAAATGTACATTGCTCCGCTTCTGGTTATTCGAATTTCATGAAATTAATACCAAAAGATGCGTAAAATTATGGCCTTTACTGTCCTCCAAGGAAAAACACCTCTTCTGCATAGCCAATTTCAAATAAATGATTTTATATATTCAATTATAACTCATGAACTATTGTTTCAGATCACTTAAAACTGAATGTACATGTTGCTAATTTTTTGCCCTTTTTTGTGGTATAAGGGCATCCTCATATCTCCAATACTTTGCTGGTAAAATAAAGCTAAAAAAATTATTCACAGATGCATGTAAGTCATATACTGTCTCACTGCCACCTTTCCCAGCAGCTGACCTTGTGCCTGCCACGACATTTCATAGGCATATGCACCAGCAAGATTACTACATTCATACATGGTATGAAGAATTCATCATGACGGATATGAACTGGAAGGACGGAGTAAGCAGGGCAGGGGAGATAAGGGGGGGCGCGGGGGATTATCCGATATTGCCGTACGGCAATATCAGTTATACTAGTTATTATTATTATTCTTATTATTCTTATTCTTATTATTATTCAGCTCAGGAAAACTGAGATTACTGCAAAACTATTAGAGATAACATCCTGAAACCTCAAACACAATATGTGACTCTGTTGCGTGCTACTTCCAGTGAAATTTCTTGATCAAATTTCATGATACTAACGCGTTATTGAGAAAATAAAAAATCTATTTCTGGCAGCGTTTCCAGGAGAACAAAAGAAAATTGGGCTTTGCTGATTTTTTGTAAGATACCTTGACAAAGTTTCCAGTGCAGAAAGGCGTCTCATGGAAATTTCATGAATAGTTTTAGAGATATGAATTTTTCAAAATTGGATGTCATGAAAATTTTCTAAAATTTTTCTGGAAAACAGGGAAGGAATGCTCGTAGAAAGCTGAAATTGGGTACACTTACAGATGTACCACAGTGTACCAACTTCACAAAGTTACGGACCGCTCGGACAAACGGTCTCGGCGCTACGGACGTCCAAAAACCAAATTTTCAAGTGCTCATATCTCGGTTCCTATTTGAGCTAAAGCAAAGTGTCACATATCACAAGAAAGGTCTGTTTCTCAGCTTTCCAATGGTGTATAGCATAATAGTGTCAGACGCCCGACGTAGAATCGCGTCGGACATTGAAAATTTCATGTCACTTTTTGCACCTAAAAAACCTTTTCGGCTCAAAAAGTCTATGAAATTCTTCATGCACGTCCATGAATATTTTATATGGGATACCCATATCAGCCCTCCATATTGTCCCCAAAGATCAATTACCTACATCAATTAGTTTTTCCTGGAGAATTTTTTTAATTTCAAAATTGAAATGTACATTGCTCCGCTTCTGTTTATTCAAATTTCATGAAATTAATACCAAAAGATGCGTAAAATTATGGACTTTACTGTCCTCCAAGGAAATATACCTCTTCTGAATAGCCAATTTCAAATAAATGATTTTATATATTCAATTATAACTCATGCATTATTGTTTCAAATCACTTAAAACTGATTGTACATGTTGCTAATTTTTTGGCCTATTTTGTGGTATAAGGACATCATCCTATGTCCAATACTTTGCCAGTAAAATAAAGCTGAAAAATAATTCACTGATGCATCTTAGTCTGCTGTTGGGACCATTCTGCCTCACTGCCAGGTTTTGCTCCCAAGCCCCAGCATAACACAATGGAAGGAGCAGCACACCCAAACACCGTCAGCAAGAACAAGGTGCAGGCTTAGGCCTATCATGACAGGGAATCATACACATTCAAGGGAATGGATTTTCTAAGCATTGGGTGATAATAATAAGGCATATGTCATCTATTCATGAACTGAAACAGCTTAATACTATGACCAAAGAGGCATATACACAAAAATTATGGACATTAATTGAAAGGGGAGAATAAGCAGGGCTAGGGTCAAACGGGGCCCGCGGGGGATTATCCGATATTGCCGTACGGCAATATCAGTTATACTAGTTATTCTTATTATTATTCTTATTCAGCTCAGAAAAACTGCGATTACTTCAAAAGTATTACAGATACTGTTCTGCAAGTCAAGGGTAATATGCAACTCCATTGCGTGCTACTTCATACGAAATTTCATGATCAAATTTCATGATGCTTATAAGTTATGAGGAAAATAGAAAACAAATTTCCGGCGCAGGTTTCTGAGAACCTAAGCATAACTGAGACCTGTTGATTTTTTGTAAGATACCTTGACAAAGTCTCCAGTGCAGAAAGGCGTCTCGTGGAGATTTCATGAATACATTTCAAGATATGATTTTTTTAAAATCTGATGTCCCGAAAACTGCCCAAAAGTTTTTTGAAAAACAGGGAAGGAATGCACGTAGAAAGCTGAAAATGGGTGTGCTTACAGACCTACCCTAGTGTACCAACTTCACAAAGTTACGGACCGCTCGGACCAACGGTCTTGGCGCTACGGACCTCCAAAAATGCAATTTTCAAGTGGCCATATCTCGGTCCCTATTTAAGCTACAACAAAGTTTGACATATCACTAGAAAGGTCTGTTTGTCAGCTTTCCAATGGTGTATAGCATGATGGTGTCAGGCGCGCGGCGTAGAATCGCGTCGGACATTGAAAATTTCATGTCACTTTTTAGGTCCAAAAAACCTTTTCGGCTCAAAAAGTCAATGTAATTCTTCATGCACGTCCATCATTATTTTATGTGGGCTACCCATATCAGCCCTCCATATTGTCCCCAAACATAAATTACCTACATCAAATAGTTTGTCCTAGAGAATTTTTTTAATTTTCAAACTTCAAATATAAATTGCTCAGCTTCCGGTTATTCAAATTTCATGAAATTAATACCAAAAGATGCTTAAAATTCTCGCCTTTACTGTCCTCCAAGGCCATACAGCTCATAGTAATAGCCAATTTTACATAGATGATTTTATATAAGCCACTATAACTCCTGCATTTATGTTTCAAATCAGATGAAAATGCAATGACATGTTCCTAATTGATTGCCTGATTTTTCCATGTAGGCACATCTCCCCAACTCTTATGGTTTGCCTGCAGCAAGCCATTAGGGTTAGGGTTAGGGTTTACTGAACATGCACTGCTTGCAGGGTGGTACGCTTGGCCACCACAGGTGTGTCTGGCAGTCAAGATATTTGATAGGCATATGCTCCAACAACATTGCAGTGTTCATACATGCTTTTAAGAATTCATCATGAAGGACATGAATTGGAAGGGGAGAGTAAGCAGGGAAGGGGAGACAGGGGGGCGCGGGGGATTATCCGATATTGCCGTACGGCAATATCAGTTATACTAGTTATTATAATCCCCCGCCGCTTGCGGGGGATTATATTGATATTGTTCGTTTTATTATTATTATAATCCCCCGCCGCTTGCGGGGGATTATATTGATATTGTTCGTTTTATTATTATTATTCTTATTATTATTCTTATTCTTATTATTCAGCTCAGGAAAACTGCGATTACTTCAAAACTATTACAGATATTGGTTTACAAGTAAAGGGTAATGTGTGACTCCATTGCGTGCTACTCTACACGAAATTTCATGATCAAATTTCAAGACACTTATGAGTTATGAGCAAAATACAAAAAAAATTTCCGGCGCAGGTTTCTGAGAACCTAAGCATAACTGAGAGCTGTTGATTTTTTCTAAGATACCTTGACAAAGTCTCCAGTGCAGAAAGGCGTCTCGTGGAGATTTCATGAACACATTTCAAGATATGATTTTTTGAAAAATAGACATCCCGAAAACTGACCAAAATTTTTCTGAAAAACAGGGAAGGAATGCTCGTAGAGAGCTGAAAATAGGTGAACATACAGATGTACCACAGTATACAAACTTCACAAAGTTACGGACCGCTCGGACCAACGGTCTCGGAGCTACGGACGTCCAAAAACGCAATTTTCAAGTGGCCATATCTCGGTCCCTATTTAAGCTACAACAAAGTGTTACATATCACAAGAAAGGCCTGTTTGTCAGCTTTCCAATGGTGTATAGCATGATGGTGTCAGACGCGCGGCGTAGAATCGCGTCAGACATTGAAAATTTTATGTCACTTTTTGCGCCTACAAAAAAGTTTTAGGCTAAAAAGTCAATGAAGTTCTATATGGATGTCCATGAATAATTTTTGTGGGATGCCTAGTGCACGTCTCCATACTGTCCCCAAAGATCAATTATGTACAACAAATAGTTTTTCCTAGAGAATTTTTTTAATTTCAAAATTGAAATGTACATTGCTCAGCTTCTGGTTGTTCAAATTTCATGAAATTAATACCAAAAGATGCGTAAAATTATGGCCTTTACTGTCCTCCAAGGGAATATACTTCTCCTGAATAGCCAATTTCAAATAAATGATTTTATATATTCAATTATAACTCATGAACTATTGTTTCAGATGACTTAAAACTGAATGTACATGTTGCTAATTTTTTGCCCTATTTTGTGGTATATGGGCATCCTCCTATCTCCAATACCTTGCTGGTAAAATAGAGCTAAAAAAATAATTCACAGATGCATGTTAGTCAGCCGTTGGGTATATACTGTCTCACTGCCACCTTTCCCAGCAGCTGACCTTGTGCCTGCCACGACATTTCATAGGCATATGCACCAGCAAGATTGCTACGTTCATACATGGTATGAAGAATTCATCATGACGGCCATGCACTGGAAGGAGGGAGTAAGCAGGGCAGGGGAGACAAGGGGGGGCGCGGGGGATTATCCGATATTGCCGTACGGCAATATCAGTTATACTAGTTATTATTCTTATTATTATTCTTATTATTATTCTTATTATTATTCAGCTCAGGAAAACTGAGATTACTGCAAAACTATTAGAGGTAACATCCTGAAACCTCAAACACAATATGTGACTCTGTTGCGTGCTCCTTCCAGTGAAATTTCTTGATCAAATTTCATGATACTAACGTGTTATTGAGAAAATAAAAAATCTATTTCTGGCAGCGTTTCCAGGAGAACAAAAGAAAATTGGCCTTTGCTGATTTTTTGTAAGATACCTTGACAAAGTTTCCAGTGCAGAAAGGCGTCTCATGGAAATTTCATGAATAGTTTCAGAGATATGAATTTTTCAAAATTGGATGTCATGAAAATTTTCTAAAATTTTTCTGGAAAACAGGGAAGGAATGCTCGTAGAAAGCTGAAATTGGGTACACTTACAGATGTACCTTAGTGTACCAACTTCACAAAGTTACGGACCGCTCGGACAAACGGTCTCGGCGCTACGGACGTCCAAAAACCCAATTTTCAAGTGCTCATATCTCATTCCATATTTGAGCTACAGCAAAGTATCACATATCACAAGAAAGCTCTGTTTGTCAGCTTTCCAATGGTGTATAGCATTATAGTGTCAGACGCGCGGCGTAGAATCGCGTCGGCCATTGAAAATTTTATGTCATTTTTTGGGCCTATCAAAACGTTTTCCCTCAAAAAGTGTATGAAGAACTTCATGGATGTTCATCAATAATTTATTCGGGCTACCCAGGTTGGGCCTCCATATTGTGCCAAAAGGAAATTTGCCTAAATCAAATACTTTTTCCTAGAGAATTTTTCTAATTTCAAAATTGAAACGTAAATTGCTCTGGTTATAATCGTTCAAATCTCATGAAATTAACACCAAAAAATGTGTTAAATTACGCCCTCTAGCAAGCCACAGGGATATCTTCCTCTTACCTTTAACCAATTTTACATATAACATTTTATATATTCAATTATAACTCATTCTTTATTTATGAAAATCAATTAAAACTGATTTGTCATGTTCCTAATTTTTTGCTCTATTTTTGCATGTAAGCACAGCTCCATAACTTGCATGGTTTGTCTACAATAACCCATTAGGGTTAGGGTTTCACCTACCATTCACTGCAAATGTATTGCTTTGAGGGTGGTACCGCTGGCCACCAAACACAGGTCTCCATGCCAAGCGATGTCTGATTTCAATATATGAGCCTCTTCAAGAATTCATCATGAAGGCCATGAACTGGTTGAAGGGAGTAAGCAGGGCAAGGGAGACAGGGGGGCGCGGGGGATTATCCGATATTGCCGTACGGCAATATCAGTTATACTAGTTATTATTATTATTATTCTTATTATTCTTATTCTTATTATTATTCAGCTCAGAAAAACTGTGATTACTTCAAAAGTATTACAGATACTGTCTTGCAAGTCAAGGGTAATATGCGACTCCATTGCGTGCTACTTTTCACGAAATTTCATGATCAAATTTCATGACGCTTATGAGTTATGAGGAAAATATAAAAAAAATTTCCGGCGCAGGTTTCTCAGAACCTAAGCAAAACTGGGACCTGTTGATTTTTTCTAAGATACCTTGACTAAGTCTTCAGTGCAGAAAGGCGTCTTGTGGAGATTTCATGAATACACTTCAAGATATGATTTTTTGAAAATTTGACATCCCGAAAATTGACTTAAATTTTTTTGAAAAACAGGGAAGGAATGCTTGTAGAAAGCTGAAAGTGGGTACACTTACAGACCTACCCTAGTGTACCAACTTCACAAAGTTACGGACCCCTCGCACAAACGGTGTTGGCACTACGGACGTCCAAAAATGCAATTTTCAAGTGGCCATATCGCGGTCCCTATTTAAGCTACAGCAAAGTATCACATATCACAAGAAAGCTCTGTTTATCAGCTTTCCAATGATGTATAGCATGATAGTGTCAGACGCGCGGCATAGAATCGCGTCAGACATTGAAAATTTGTCGTCTCTTTTTGCACCTTTCGAAAAGTTTTTGGCTTAAAATCCAATGAAGTTCTTCATCAATGTCCATGAATATTTTTTCCCTAATACCCTTGTGGGGCCTCCATACTGTCCTAAAAGGACATTTCACTACATCAAGTGGTTTCTGCCAAGGAATTTTTTGTATTTCAAAATTGAAATGCACATAGCTCAGCTTCTACTTGTTCAAATTTCATGAAATTAACTCCAAAAAATGCATAAAATTATGACCTACGCTGAACTGCACGGGCATACAGCTCATAGTAATACTCAATTTTACAATGATGATTTTACATTTGCAATTATAACTCATGCATTAATGTTCCGAATCAATTAAAACTGAAATTACAGGCTGCTTATTTTTTGCCCTATTTTGTGGTATAATCCTAGCTTACCAGTCTTTTTTCCTTTGCCGTGAAAAAAAAGTTTAAAAATAATTCACAGATGCATCTTAGTCTGCTGTCGGGGCCATTCTGCCTCACTGCCAGGTTTTGCTCCTAAGCAGCAGCATTACGCCATGCAAAGAGCAGCATACTCAAACACGGTCATCAACAACAGGGCACAGGCTTAGGCCTATCATGACAGGGTTATAATATACATTGAAGGGAAAGGATTTTGTAAGCGTTGGCTGATAGGGCATATGTCCTCTATTTATGCACTTTAAAACCTTAATAGTATGAGCGGACAGTCATATTCATACAAATTATTGAAGTGAATTGAAACAGGAGAATAAGTGGGGCTAGGGTCAAACGGGGCCCGCGGGGGATTATCCGATATTGCCGTACGGCAATATCAGTTATACTAGTTATTATTATTATAATCCCCCGCTCGCGCAGCGGCGGGGGATTATATTGATATTCTTCGATTACCTTTTATTATAATCCCCCGCTCGCGCAGCGGCGGGGGATTATATTGATATTCTTCGATTACCTTTTATTATTATTATTATTATTATTATTCTCACAGGAAAACTGCGACTACTGCAAAACTATTAAAGAAACTGCTTCATAAGTCAAGGGTAATATGCAACTCCGTTGCGCGCTGCTTTGAACGAAATTTCATGATCAAATTTCATGACACTTCTGAGTTATGAGGAAAATATAAAAAAAATTTCCGGCGCAGGTTTCTGAGAACCTAAGCATAACTGAGAGCTGTTGATTTTTTCTAAGATACCTTGACAAAGTCTCCAATGCAGAAAGGCGTCTCGTGGAGATTTCATGAGCACATTTCAAGATATGATTTTTTGAAAAATAGACATCCCGAAAACTGGCCAAAATTTTTTTGAAAAACAGGGAAGGAATGCTCGTAGAAAGTTGAAAATGGGCGTGCTTACAGACCTACCCTAGTGTACCAACTTCACAAAGTTACGGACCGCTCGGACAAACGGTCTAGGCGGTACGGACGTCCAAAAACGCAGTTTTCAAGTGGCCATATCTCGGTCCCTATTTAAGCTACAACAGAGTTTGACATATCACAAGAAAGGTCTGTTGGTCAGCTTCCCAATGATGTATAGCATTATAGTGTCAGACGCGCGGCGTAGAATCGCGTCAGACATTGAAAATTTTTTGTCATTTTTTGGGCCTATCAAAACGTTTTTCCTCAAAAAGTGTATGAAGAACTTAATGGATGTTCATCAATATATTATGCGGGCTACCCAGGTTGGGCCTCCATATTGTGCCAAAAGGAAATTTGCCTACATCAAATACTTTTTCCTAGAGAATTTTTCTAATTTCAAAATTGAAACGTAAATTGCTCTGGTTATAATCGTTCAAATCTCATGAAATAAACACCAAAAAATGTGTTAAATTACGCCCTCTAGCAAGCTACAGGGATATCTTCCTCTTACCTTTAACCAATTTTACATATAACATTTTATATATTCAATTATAACTCATTCATTATTTATCAAAATCAATTAAAACTGATTAGACATGTTCCTAATTTGTTGCTCTATTTTTGCATGTAAGCACAGCTCCATAACTTGCATGGTTTGTCTACAATAACCCATTAGGGTTAGGGTTTCACCTACCATTCACTGCAAATGTATTGCTTTGAGGGTGGTACCGCTGGCCACAACACAGGTCTCCATGTTAAGCGATGTCTGATTTCAATATATATGAGCCTCTTCAAGAATTCATCATGAAGGCCATGAACTGGTTGAAGGGAGTAAGCAGGGCAAGGGAGACAGGGGGGGCGCGGGGGATTATCCGATATTGCCGTACGGCAATATCAGTTATACTAGTTATTATTATTATTATTATTATTATTATTGCAGTCAGGAAAACTGTGATTACTTCAAAACTATTACAGATACTACGTTACAAGTCAAGGGTAATATGCGACTCCATTGCGCGCTTCTCTACACGAAATTTCATGATCAAATTTCATGACACTAATAAGTTATGAGGAAAATATAAAAAAAATTTCCGGCGCAGGTTTCTGAGAACCTAAGCGTAACTGAGACCTGTTGATTTTTTCTAAGATACCTTGACTAAGTCTTCAGTGCAGAAAGGCGTCCTTTGGAGATTTCATGAATATACTTCAAGATATGATTTTTTGAAAATTTGACATCCCGAAAATTGACTGAAATTTTTTTGAAAAACAGGGAAGGAATGCTCGTAGAAAGCTGAAAGTGGGTACACTTACAGACCTACCCTAGTGTACCAACTTCACAAAGTTACGGACCCCTCGCACAAACGGTCTGTGCGCTACGGACGTCCAAAAATGCAATTTTCAAGTGGCCATATCTCGGTCCCTATTTAAGCTACAACAAAGTTTGACATATCACAAGAAAGGTCTGTTTGTCAGCTTTCCAATGATGTATAGCATGATAGTGTCAGACGCGCGGCGTAGAATCGCGTCAGACATTGAAAATTTGTTGTCACTTTTTGCACCTTTCGAAAAGTTTTTTGGCTTAAAATCCAATGAAGTTCTTCATCAATGTCCATGAATATTTTTTCCCTAATACCCTTTTGGGCCTCCATACTGTCCTAAAAGGACATTTGACTACATCAAGTGGTTTCTGCCACAGAATTTTTTGTATTTCAAAATTGAAATGCACATAGCTCAGCTTCTACTCGTTCAAATTTCATGAAATTAACTCCAAAAAATGCATAAAATTATGACCTACGCTGAACTGCACGGGCATATAGCTCATAGTAATACTCAATTTTACAATGATGATTTTACATTTGCAATTATAACTCATGCATTAATGTTCCGAATCAATTAAAACTGAAATTACATGCTGCTTATTTTTTGCCCTATTTTGTGGTATAATCCTAGCTTACCAGTCTTTTTTCCTTTGCCTTGAAAAAAAAGTTTAAAAATAATTCACAGATGCATCTTAGTCTGCTGTCGGGGCCATTCTGCCTCACTGCCAGGTTTTGCTCCCAAGCAGCAGCATTACGCCATGCAAAGAGCAGCATACTCAAACACGGTCATGAACAACAGGGCACAGGCTTAGGCCTATCATGACAGGGTTATAATATACATTGAAGGGAAAGGATTTTGTAAGCGTTTGCTGATAGGGCATGTGTCCTCTATTTATGCACTTAAAAACCTTAATAGTATGAGCGGACAGGCGTATTCATACAAATTATTGAAGTGAATTGAAACAGGAGAATAAGCAGGGCTAGGGTCAAACGGGGCCCGCGGGGGATTATCCGATATTGCCGTACGGCAATATCAGTTATACTAGTTATTATTATTATTCAGCTCAGGAAAACTGTGATTACTACAAAACTATTAAAGATCCTGTTTTACAAGTCAAGGGTAATATGCAACTCCATTGCGCGCTACTTCATACGAAATTTCATGATCAAATTTCATGATGCTTATGAGGTATGAGGAAAATATAAAAAAAATTTCCGGCGCAGGTTTCTGAGAACCTAAGCATAACTGAGACCTGTTGATTTTTTGTAAGATGCCTTGACAAAGTCTCCAGTGCAGAAAGGCGTCTCGTGGAGATTTCATGAACACATTTCAAGATATGATTTTTTGAAAATTGGATATCCCGAAAACTGACCAAAATTTTGTTGAAAAACAGGGAAGGAATGCTCTTAGAGAGCTGAAAATAAGTGAACATACAGATGTACCACAGTGTACCAACTTCACAAAGTTACGGACCGCTCGGACCAACGGTCTTGGCGCTACGGACGTCCAAAAAGTCAATTTTCAAGTGGCCATATCTCGGTCCCTATTTAAGCTACAACAAAGTTTGACATATCACAAGAAAGGTCTGTTTGTCAGCTTTCCAATGGTGTATAGCATGATGGTGTCAGACGCGCGGCGTAGAATCGCGTCAGACATTGAAAATTTCATGTCACTTTTTCCGCCTTTCAAAACATTTTTGGCTAAAAAATCTATGAAGTTCTTCTTGGATGTTCGTGAATATTTTTTTCTATATACCTTTGTTAGGCCTACATACTGTCCTTGAAGGAAATTTGCCTACATCAAATGGTTTTTCCTAGAGAATTTTTTAAAATTCAAATTTCAACTTTAGATTGCTCAGCTTCTAACTATCCAAATCTTATGAAATTAACACTAAAAGATGTGTAAAATTATGGCCTTATCTGTTCTCTAAGGGCATGGACCTCATTCTAATAACCTATTTTACATGTATGATTTCATATATTCAATTATAGCTACTAAGTGCATATTTCAAATCAGTTAAAACTCAAACGACATGTTGCTCATTTTTTGCCCAATTTTTCCATGTAGACACAACCATGCAACTCTTATGGCTTGCCTGCAACAGGCCATTACGGTTAGGGTTAGGGTTTACTCAATATGCATTGCTTGCAGGGTGGTATGCTTGACCACAACAGGTGTGTCTGGCTGCCTCGACTATTGATAGGCATATGCACCAACAAGATTACTACATTCATACATGGTTTTAAGAATTCATCATGAAGGACATGAACTGGAAAGAGGGAGTATGCAGGGCAGGGGAGACAGGGGGGGCGCGGGGGATTATCCGATATTGCCGTACGGCAATATCAGTTATACTAGTTATTATTATTATTATTATTATTATTTTTCTTCCCTTTTTTTTTGGAATTTCAACATGAAAGTTAGTGTATAGATAGTCCTTGATGAGTAGATTAATTTCCCAAAATATTTTTGACCTTGACCTATTTTTCAAGGTCACAGGTCACCTCAAAGTCACTGATTTTGGAGGTCTATCTCCTGAACTAATAAAGATACAGACACCTGGTCTTCAGTGTTGAGTTAGTAGACCCCTATTGAACAAATATCAGTCATGAAATTGATCATTTTCAAAAAGGGGTAATTACCTTAACCCTTTTAATGAAAACCAGTTTGCACACGGTTTGAGAAAACTACAACCAGCACTTTCATGAAATTATAGCAAAAGGTGCTCTATAGCATGGGCCAATGCAGCGAGAAGTGTGGTGAAAATCATGCAAGGGGTTACTGAGATATTCGACTTTCAAAATTAGAATATTTTGCCCAAAAGTGAAAATATTTTTTAACTTTGCTTTGAATGAAGACAACTCAATGAAACTTGGAACATATATAGCCCTGTGGTAGAGGAATATTTTCATTAAACATCCATGACCTTGACATCAAGGTCAAGGTCACAGAAAGTGAATGAAAAGGCACGGTAGGTACATTTCACAACTTTTTCAAGCAAGGTTGTTCAATTGTGGTCTATCATTTCCAATCAAGAGTAACTTGAATGATCTAAAGTATATTTGACCTTGTAAAGAAGTTCATCAATTGTCAAGGTCATCACCAGTCAAAGAAAGGAAAAATGAAGAAATGAGATAAGTGCAGAATAGAATGAATTAAAGGATAAATTAAGGTCAATATGAAGTCAATATGAATGCCAATATGAATGTCAATATGAATGTCCATATGAATGTCAATATGAATGTCAATATATATGAATGTCAACATGAATATCAACATGAATGTCAAAATTAATGAATGTCAAAATGAATGTCAATATTAGTGTAGATATCAGTGTCGTCAGTGTCACTATCAGTGTCATCACTCTCAATTGATATCAGGGTAAAATGAATGTCAGTGAATGTCAATATGAATATTGATATAAATGTCAATATGAATAATGTCAATAGGAATGTCAATATGAATGTCAAAATGAAGTCAATTCAAGTGTCAATATAAATGTCAATATGAAGAATTAAAGTCAAGTTGATAATCAAGTAAATCCTTTCTTATGGTGAATGCTCATTACTGGTTCACCAGTAATATTGATGTCTAGTTATTAAGAATTTACCATATATGGTAAATTCTTATTGTTTTTGGTATTATTCTTATTATTATTAAGAATTTACCATACCTATGGTAAATTCTTATTGTTTTTGCTATTATTCTTATTATTATTATTATTTCCGGAAAAAATTTGCTCCGATTTTCTTGATTATTTTTGTGAATGTACCTGTATACTTGTAGACTACTGTATTCCGGTCCTGAGTTTGAATTTTAATTTTTAAGGTATATAGGACCTTTTTAGTGTGAATTTTAGTATATTTTGATGTACTATATCTGAATAAACTATTAAACTAGAGTAATTTGCTTTAGTTTCTGTCCATAAACTATAAAAATCTATACAATGGCGAAAAAATTATCGAAATCACTCAAGCGGAACATTCCACACTGCATATTTAGGTCATTTTCGAATTGTTTCGAGTTCGGCAAAAACCATAAGTGATAGCAGCATGCTCATAGTGCCAAAAGTTGACCTATAGTACGGGCCAGTGCATAACATATTTTTAATTTTGATATTGCAACTATTTATGGAACGGCGGCCATTTTGGTACGTTGTATTTGCTAAATTTGAGGTGCATGAGTTCAAAATCCATGAAGGAGTCATTTTAGGTAATGCAAATGTATAATGAACCCCCCAAATATACCCATTTACACCCCATACCAATCTTCAAATTTGACCTTGACCTAATTTTTCAAGGTCATATGACCGTCAAAGTTTCAATTCACTGCATTTTCAAAAATTCCAACAATTATGTTTTTTCAAAGATATCGGGATCATATTATAGACTTTTATAGCCGGCAGCTGGATTGTTTGAACCCTGAAATCGGAATTGATCTATCTCTTCATGTTGATTTATAAAAAAAATTCCAAATATTGCATACCGCGCAACATGCAAAATCAGCCTATTTTTGCCCTCTAGAGCAATAAATATTGATCCTACACAGTTCAAATAATAGAATGACCCCCCCTTTGTCACATATTGCCAATCTGGGGAAAATATTGGTTTTGACCTAGAAAGGTATTTTCAAGGTCAAACCCAAGGTCAAACATTTGGCGAAATTGGATATTTGAGATACCTAATTTATTTAACTAGGAAATAATTGAATAATTTCCACAATCTCTTCAGTGTTTGGTGCCACAGTACCCTAGAGGACCCTTGCAAAGTTTTAAGTTCATCGGATTGATGTACATTGCATAATAAAGGTCACAAGGTCAAAAAATGACAGCTAAATTGACTGGTCATTTTCCAATTTCGCATTTGTTGCCAAACTTTGATGGCCTGTATCTCCGGTTCTAATTAAGCTAGAGAATAATTGAAAACATATTCGGAAAGGCCGTAATCTCCTCTAGTATTTGTTTTCTATGCATTTTAACGTACCTCTACTAGTTAAAAAGATCGCCGGACCCTGAAAATTTCATGTTTTCGGTCATGATTTTACACTTTAACATTTTTTTCACAAAGAAGGCAATCTTCAAAAAAATCAATACTCCTTGAAGATGTAATCCTAACACATTTACAGTAGTGTGTGCAATTTCAAGTCTTTGCTGTAAACCGTTTGCCTTTGAGATAAAGATAATGTTCAAAACTTGACATTTTCAGAGTCAATTTTTTGGTGATATTTCACATTTTTGTCATTAATTCAATCGGTTCTATCTTCGGTTCTAATTAAGGTATAGGAATGATGAAAGCAGTTCTGAATACCTCAGATTCTCCTCTTTATTTTATTTAATGTTCATTTTGGTGTACCATTAATAGTTAAAAAGATCGGTCAACCCTGAAAAATTCAACTTTACCTATTATAACCAAATTAGTGCCCTGAGCTAAAAGAAGTCAATTTGCAGTGAAGAAATACAAAATGAGTATAAAAGTTGCATGGACCTATTGTGTTAATGTGATACATTATACTGATCTCACTACATCTATGATGCTCAGTACGTGAATGTTCATATTTGTTTTCTTTCTTGTCAAGTGGTCAATAAAACAAATTAAATGTACTAAACTAAATAAACCAAAGTGAGTAAACTATACTAAAATATACTAAACTAAATAAATTAAACTAAATAAGCTAAACTGAACTAAATAAACTAAATAAACTAAACTAAGCATTAGCATTCACACAATAGTCTGTACACATAAACATTTACAATATACCTTTAAATAATAAATATATTGGTAAATTCTTCATCACTGACCATGGTCAGTTATAGCCATCTAGTTATTATTATTTTTTCCGAAAAAGTTGTTTCGATTTTCTTGATTATTTTTGTGAATGTACCTGTATACTTGTAGACTACTGTATTCCGGTCCTGAGTTTGAATTTTTATTTTTATGGTATATAGGACCTTTTTAGTGTGAATTTTAGTATATTTTAATGAGCAAAATCTCAATAAACTAATAAACTAGAGTAATTTGCTTTAGTTTCTGTCCATAAACAATAAAATTCTATACTTTGGCGAAAAAATAATCGAAATCACTCAAGCGGAACATTCCACATTGAATATTTAGGTCATTTTCGAATTGTTTCGAGTTCGGCAAAAACCATAAATGATAGCAGCATGCTCATAGTGCCGAAAGTTGACCTATAGTAAGGGCCAGTGCAGAACATATTTTTCATTTTGATATTGCAACTATTTATGGAATGGCGGCCATTTTGGTATGTTGAATTTGCTAAGTTTGAGGTGCATGAGTTCAAAATCCATGAAGGAGTCATTTTAGGTAATGCAAATGTATAATGAACCCCCCCAAATATACCCATTTACACCCATACCAATCTTCAAATTTGACCTTGACCTCATTTTTCAAGGTCATATGACCCGTCAAAGTTTCAATTTACTACATTTCAAAAATTCCAACAATTATGTTTTTTCAAAGATATTGGGATCATATTATAGATTCTTATAGCCGGCAGCTGGATTGTTTAAACCCTGCAATCGAATTGATCTATCTCCTCATGCTGATTTATAAAAAAATTCCAAATATTGCATACCGCGCAACATGTAAAATCAGTCTATTTTTGCCCTCTCGAGCAATAAATATTGATCCTACACAGTTCAAATAATAAAATGACCCCCCCTTTGTCACATATTTCCAATCAGGGAAAAATATTGGTTTTGACCTAGAAAGGTATTTTCAAGGTCAAACTCAAGGTCAAATATTTGGCAAAATTGGATATTTGAGATATCTAATTTTTTTAACTAGGAAATAATCGAGGAATTTCCACAATCTCTTCAGTGTTTGGTGCCACAGTACCCTAGAGGACCCTTGCAAAGTTTTAAGTTCCTCGGATTGATGTACATTGCATAATAAAGGTCACAAGGTCAAAAAATGACAGCTAAATTGACCTGCTCATTTTCCATTTCGCACTTGTACCCAAACTTTGATGGCCTGTATCTCTGGTTCTATTTAAGCTAGTGAAAAACTAAAAACATATTTGGAAAGGCCGTAATCTCCTCTAGTATTTGTTTTCTATGCATTTTAACGTATCTCTACTAGTTAAAAAGATCGCCGTACCCTGAAAAATTCATGTTTTCGGTCATGATTTTACACTTTAACATTTTTTGACAAAGAAGGCCATCTTCAAAAAAAATTAATACTCTTTGGAGATGTAATCCTAACACTTTTACAGTAGTGTTTGCAATTTCAAGTCTCTGCTGTAAACCGTTTGCCTTTGAGATCAAAATAATGTTCAAAACTTGACATTTTCAGAGTCTATTTTTTGGTGATATTTCACATTTTTGTGATTAATTCAATCGGTTCTATCTTCGGTTCTAATTAAGGTATAGGAATGATGAAAGCAGTTCTGAATACCTCAGATTCTCTTCTTTATTTTGTTTAATGTTCATTTTAGGTGTACCATCAATAGTTAAAAAGATCGGTCAACTCTGAAAATTTCAACTTTACATATTATAACCAAATTAGTGCCCTGAGCTAAAAGAAGTCAATTTTGCAAGTACAATAAAAAATAGTAAATATATAAAAGTTGCATGGACCTATTGTGTTAATATGATACATTATACTGATCTTACTATATCTATGATGCTAAGTATGTGAATGTTCATATTTGTTTTATTCTTGTCAAGTGGTCAATAAATCAAAATTAAATGCACTTAACTAAATGAACCAAACTGAGTAAACCCTACTAAAGAAACTAAACTGAATTAATTAAAATAAATAAGCTAAACTGAACTAAATAAATTGAACTAAATAAACTAAATTAAGCATGAGCATTCACACAATAGTCTGTACTCATAAACATATACAATATACCTTTAAATAATAAATATATTGGTAAATTCTTCATCACTGACCATGGTCAGTTATAGCCATCTAGTTAAGAATTTACCATACCTATGGTAATTAAGAATTTACCATACCTATGGTAAATTCTTATTGTTTTTGCTATTATTCTTATTATTATTATTATTTCCGACAAAAATTTGCTTCGATTTTCTTGATTATTTTTGTGAATGTACCTGTATACTTGTAGACTACTGTATTCCGTCCTAGTTTGAATTTTTATTTTTAAGGTATATAGGACCTTTTTAGTGTCAATTTTAGTATATTTTGATGTACTATATCTGAATAAACTAATAAAGTAGAGTAATTTGCTTTAGTTTCTGTCCATAAACAATAAAATTCTATACTTTGGCGAAAAAATAATCGAAATTCACTCAAGCGAACATTCCACATTGAATATTTAGGTCATTTTCGAATTGTTTCGAGTTCGGCAAAAACCATAAATGATAGCAGCATGCTCATAGTGCCAAAAGTTGACCTATAGTACGGGCCAGTGCATAACATATTTTTAATTTTGATATTGCAACTATTTATGGAATGGCGGCCATTTGGTATGTTGAATTTGCTAAGTTTGAGGTGCATGAGTTCAAAATCCATGAAGGAGTCATTTTAGGTAATGCAAATGTATAATGAACCCCCCCAAATATACCCATTTACACCCAATACCAATCTTCAAATTTGACCTTGACATCATTTTTCAAGGTCATATGACCCGTCAAGTTTAAATTAACTGCATTTTCAAAAATTCCAACAATTATGTTTTTTCAAAGATATCGGGATCATATTATAGACTTTTATAGCCGGCAGCAGGATTGTTGAACCCTGAAATCGAATTGATCTATCTCTTCATGTTGATTTATAAAAAATTCCAAATATTGCATACCGCGCAACATGCAAAATCAGCCTATTTTTGCCCTCTACAGCAATAAATATTGATCCTACACAGTTCAAATAATAGAATGACCCCCCCTTTGTCACATATTTCCAATCTGGGAAAAATAATGGTTTTTGACCTAGAAAGGTATTTTCAAGGTCAAACTCAAGGTCCAATATTTGGCAAAATTGGATATTTGAGATACTAAATTTTTTAACTAGGAAATAATTGAGGAATTTCCACAATCTCTTCAGTGTTTGGTGCCACAGGCCCTAGAGGACCCTTGCAAAGTTTTAAGTTCATCGGAATGATGTACATTGCATAATAAAGGTCACAAGGTCAAAAAATGACAGCTAAATTGACTGGTCATTTTCCAATTTCGCATTTGTTGCCAAACTTTGATCGCCTTTATCTCCGGTTCTAATTAAGCTAGAGAAAAACTAAAAACATATTCGGAAAAGGCCGTAATCATACTCTAGTATTTGTTTTCTATGCATTTTAACGTATCTGTACTAGTTAAAAAGATCGCCGACCC